>OY821519.1:210956401-211118513 GCA_963682025.1 Cordilura impudica | reverse complement strand
TCTTCAGGATGCCATATAAGCTTTTAGCTTCAATAACGACCAAGCAATTATATTCACAGTAATTATTTACTACATGAAAGGTGAAAAAGTTTAACACAAAAGTATGGCAATGATATCCCACGATTTAAAACAAGATACCATTGTAGATTATGAGTACCAGAAGATAATACTAAAATCTAAATTTACAGTAGAGAAGGTCTAGACCGACTATACGATACCCTATACCATGCGTTTAGAAACCCTATCTCTTAGGCCCAACTAACTGCACATAGAAAATAAGCAAAAACCAAATTTGAGTGGGATTTTTATTAATTTTTTGGGCTGCAGATATGAAAAAGTTCATATCGGATGCTATATCTATATAGGGACTAGGTCCAAAAATGAACCGATCCTGATCATGTTTGGTAAAGTCTCTTGTATTTTGCAAAAATATATACAAACAAATTTTGAGAAGAATCAGTGCAATATTTTTGTTTTTTAATAGATTTAAGTGAAGATCGGGAAGCAGCTCTATATGGGGTCAAAGGGATCATTTTTGACTACTCATTTATGGATGTAATGAACGCATACAAACCCAATTTGAGTAAGATCTATATGACAATTTGGATCTTATGGCAATTTATGTCGATTTCATATGGGTAATTTGTATGGGGGCTAGGTCTGAACATGGACCGATTTTCACCAATTTCAATAGCGTTCATCCCATGGCCGATAAAAGCTTACATACCAAATTTCATCAAAATATATTCATATTTGCGACCTGCAGTTTGATTACAAGGTTTCCATGGACACACAGACGGACGGACGGACGGGCGGACGGACGGACGGACGGACGGACGGACATTGTTAAATCAACTCAGAAAGTGATTCTGATTCGATCGGTATAATTAAAGATGGGTCTAGGTCAAATATTTTTGGTTGTTACAAACAGCAGCACAAAGTCATTATACCCAAACCGCATAGTGGTATAGGGTATAAATAGTTATGTTATAAATGAACCTAATGTGATTACGATAAAATTTTATTAAAATATTTATTTTTTTATTTTTATTATTATTATTATTATTATTATTATTATTATTATTATTATTATTATTATTATTATTATTATTATTATTATTATATATTAATTTAATTATTATTAGAAGTAAATAAAAAAAAATTAATTTTCAACATTTCTATAAAAAAAAGTGATTTTTTCCTGAGGTTAACATATTGCGGGTATTACAGTATCGAAGGTACGAAATTTTAGTTAGGTATGTTACATACCGTCGGAAAGGTTAGTTTGTCGAGTTTCTCAGTGTATGCTTTATTTTTAAGGTTTTGGAAGCACTTACACTCTAATAGGAAAAATTCAAATTAGTGCATATGCAAAAATTTAAAAACCTTTGTCTTGAGTTACAAATCATTTTTTTTTTTTTTTTTGATAAATATCCCACTCGCATCCACCTAAGCGACCAAAAAGCTCTTAAAGGAAAAACCTCAGCTTTCTTTTGAGCCAAAAAAAAAAAAAAAATTTCCGTTTTTGAAAAAAGTCAAAAATTTTTTGATTTTGATAAACAGTCAAAATTTTTTTATTTTTTTAATTTTTTTTTCCCGAAAGACTGAAGAAATAGCTATTTAAACTATTTGGGACAAATTAAACTAGGAACAATAGGTAAAAAGTTACATGGATGAGAAATAACACCTGTTTGGACAAAATGTCAAATTTTGACCCACTCTAACTCAGAGAGTTCTAGACCGATCTTGTTGAAAAAATGTGTCTAAACTACTATCCAATAGGACTAACCTTGGTGCAAATTTCATCTCAATCGGAAGACATCGGTTTTAAAAGTTGTATCACTTTACATGAAACGCCCCATATATATGTTCCCCTCATTCCTATCTGGAGCATAGGACCTCAACAAACACGTTCCAATGTGATTTACCTTGGGCGAGATATTTTATTTCTCCCCAGCTTCGATGTCAATTTGTCGTCACCATGTATGTGCAGGTCTCCCTTTTCAGTGGTTGCCTTGCGGCGAGGACCTTATAATATATAGGATGTGCAAACCGATTTTCACCAATTTCAATAGCTTTCATCCTATGTTCGATAGGAGCTCATATACCAAATTGTATCAAAATATATTCAAATTTCATATTCATATTTGCAACCTATAGTTGGACACACGGACGGACGGACACGCCAAATCGACTCAAAAACTGATTCTGATTCGATGGGTATAATAAAAGATGGGTCAGATCAAATATTTGTAGTTGTTACAAACATTAGCACAAAGTCATCCTAACCAAATAGTGGTATAGGGTAGAATAATTGTAACTTCCTTATGGCAACATTTTAAATCTTTGATTTACTTTAGGAAATAATAAAACCAACCACAATTTTAAATTGCATATTCTTATCATAACAACAATTTGTCCAATTTTCTATAAAGAAAGACAAAATCTTAATGTTTATTGTTCACATGAGTTCATAATGGATGCTAAATATAAAATATAAAGATTTTGGCTTTGATTTTTTATTTTCTCAAATGTCCGCTTGACTGTCCAATATTTTATTGGTCTTATCAGTTCACTCAAATCATAATTGAGGCTATTTAGCAAAAGGCAACAACTTTTAAAAGCAGTTAAAGACTTAAACATAAATTATGACCTGAAGACAATGTATTCGCATATGTAACAAACAGTTAAGCCAATAGATTTGAATCAACTCTCAAGCCAACAAACCAACTATAGAGACTTCCTATTCATGTGCAAATAATTTATAGAAATACAAACTATGAAAAGTTGTTTTAAGATTCAAACCACTAGACAAGCAAATCGAAGACCAACAAATTAATGGCTACACTTATATTTTTCATTTAGCTTGTTTATTTATTTGAAAAAAAAAAAAATAATACCCGTAGAAAATAAGCGAAATGTATTTTAGAGTTTGGCAGCTTTATTAACCAAAACTGATGGACAGCCATCTGAATTTATGCTGATTGGTTGGCTGACTGCAGCTTAGACCATATAAGCTGCATTTGAATGTCAGTGTATAAATTGATCGGATTTCAAAGGCGATTAACGCTCAACATTGTTTAGCGAATTTTATGGCTTTTTTTCTCCATGGAATTTACTTAACATTTAACTATGATTGACAATAATTTAAAATGTTAGTGACATTTTAGATGTTTTGCATATTATTTCATTCATTTTTTTTTTTTTTAATATATTAAGTTTATTTAATTGTTTATTAATTTATATTGCTAATATTATTTATTCGCACCTTTTTTCTTGTTAAAAGAATTGTTTTGTTAAAAAACAATCGTTTTTCAAACGCGTGCCGCTTAATATTTTTCTTTCTGTTCAAAAAAAAATTTTTAAAAAAATGCATAATTAATCTTTATGTTGCCATAAAATTATTTAACATGTCTATTTATTTATGGCTTTTATATGTCAGGCAATTTGTATGCTAATACTTTGATGTTGTTGTTGTTGTTAAGGTCTTTAGTCATTAAATATATTCAAATCATTAGTATGCGTACAAGTCTATTGCATTCATAATTAATTCAATGACAACCCAATAAACAAACACAGTGATGGATCTGAGTTAAACAGAAAAGTGATCATTAATTCTCTAAAAATGTTATTTGCGATACAAAAACACAAAAACAAAACCAATTAAATAAGTCTAAAATATATGTTGTCGACAAGATTTGTCTTAAATTTGAAAACCACATATTGGGTTGAGTAAACTTTTAATCTTTTTTGATTTTAGTTCAAGCAACTGGGCCAAATAATTAGTTGTTAAGATTAAAATATAAATCTTGATTGTCACAGTTTGAAAACAATGTGGAGGGCAAATTTTTAGTTCAATATTTCTCAAATGAGTCATTCCATGTCAAATCGAACAGCTTTTGGTCATCAATATTTTTTTTATTTTTAATGTTTTTAAATTGCAAAAAAAATTTTTGTTTGAAAATATCAACTGAAGAAAGGATTATTTTTGGACTACTGATTAATGGATATAATAAACACATACAAACCCAATTTGACTGGGATCTATATATGATAATTCGGATCTTATGGCAATTTATTTCGATTTCATATGGGTCATTATACCCAAACCACTTAGTGGTGTAGGGTATAATGACTTTGTGCTGCTGTTTGTAACTACCAAAAATATTTGACCTAGATTTTAAATTATACCGATCGAATCAGAATCACTATCTGATTCGATTTAACGATGTCCGTCCGTCCGTCCGTCTGTGTGACCATATAAACCTTGTAATCAAACTGGAGGTCGCAAATATAAATATATTTTGACAAAATTTGGTATTTAAGCTTTTATAGGATAAACGCTATTGAAATTGGTGAGAATCGGTCAATGTTCAGACCTAGCCCCCATACAAATGACCCCTATGAAATCGACATAAACTGCCATAAGATCCAAATTGTCATATAGATCTTACCCAAATTGGTTTTGTAAGCGTTTATTACATCCATTAATGAGTAGCCCAAAAATAATCCCTGTGGGACAACTCTTAGTCATAGGCCCCATATAGAGCTGCTTCCCGCTCTTCACTTAAATCTATCAAAAAACAAAAGTATTGCACTGATTCTTCTAAAATTTTGTTTGTATATATTTTTGCAAAATACAAGAGACTTTACCAAACATAATCAGGATCGGTTCATTTTTGGACCTAGTCCCCATATAGATATACCATCCAATATGAACTTTTTAGTAACAATGCCACTCAAATTTGATTTATGCTTATTTTCTATATCTAAACGCATGGTATAGGGTATCGTATATTCGGTCTAGACCGACTATAATTTTCTTACTTGTTTTTCAATAGCGTTCATTCTATGGCCCGATAAAGCTTATATACCAAATTTCATCACAATATATTGATATTTGCGACCTGTAGTTTGATTCCAAAGTTAACATGGACACACAGATGGACGGACGGACGGACGGACAGACGGACGGACATCGGTAAATCGACTCAGAAAGTGATTCTGAGTCGATCGGTATAATAAAAGATGAATCTGGGTAGTTACAAACAGCAGCACAAAGTAATTATACCCAAACCACATGGTGGTATAGGGTATAAAAATTAAATAAATATTGTAAAAGTTATCCAAAAATTTGTATATCAATTGTATTGATATCGAAGAATTATTTATCTCCTTGTAAAAATTTTTGTTATGTTTAAACAAGTAAGAAAATTACAGTCGGTCTAGACCGACTATACGATACCCTATACCATGCGTTTAGGTCCAACTAATTAGATATAGAAAATAAGCATAAATCAAATTTGAGTGGCATTGTTACTAATTTTTTTGGCTGCAGATATGAATAAGTTCAAATCGGGTGCCATATATATGGGGACTAGGTCGAAAAATGGACCGACCCTGACCATATTTGGCAAAGTCACTCATATTATGAAAAAATATATACAAACCAAATTTGAGAAAAATCTGTGCAATATTTTTGTTTTTTGATAGATTTTAGTGAAGATCGGGAAGCAGCTCTATATGGGGCCTCTGAATAAGAATTGTCCTATAGGGATTATTTTTGGACTATTAATTAGTGGATATAATAAACACATCAAAACCCAATTTGAGTGAGATCTATATAATAATTTGGATCTTATTGGCAATTCATGTCGATTTCATAGGGGTCATTTGTATGGGGACTAGGTCTGAACATGGACCGAATGTCACCAATTTCAACTGCGTTCATCCTATGGCCGGTAAAAGTTCATATACAAAATTTCATCAAAATGTATTCATATTTGCGACCTGTAGTTTGATTACAAAGTTTACATGGACGCACAGACGGACGGACGGAAGAACAGACATCGCTAAATCGACTCAGAAAGTAATTCTGAGTCGAGCGGTATAATAAAACATTGGTCTAGGTCAAATATTTTTGGTAGTTACAAACAGCAGCATCAAGTCATTATACCCAAACCACATAGTGGTATAGAGTATAAAAATAAAAATCAAATGATAACATCTGATTCACAAGATTGGCGATTTTTATTTTTTTTGTGATTTTTGATTTTGGCGATTTTTGTTATTCGTGATTTTTGGTTTCGGGAATTTTTGACTTGGCGATTTTTATTTTTTTTTGACAATTTTTGTTTTTGCTATTATTATTTTCGGTGATTTTCGATATTGGCGATTTTTGCTATTCGCGATTTTCGACTTGGCGATTTTTATTTTTTTGTGATTTTTGATTAGTGATTTTTGACTTTGGCGATTTTTGTTTTTTGCAATTATAGATTTCGGCGATTTTTGATTTGGTGATTTTTGTTATAACACAGTTGACATTGGTGTTGCCATACTCAAAATAACAAACAGTTAAAAAAAATTTGACCTAGACCCATCTTTTATTACACCGATCGGCTCAGAATCACTTTCTGAGTCGTTTTAGAGATGTCCGTCTGTCCGTCCGTCCGTCTGTGGGTCCATGTAAACCTTGTTATCAAACTACAGGTCGCAAATATGAATATGTTTTGATGAAATTCGGCACATAAGCTTTCATCGGCTATACGATAGACGCTATTGAAATTGGTGAAAATCGGTCCATGTTCAGACCTAGTCCCCATACAAATGACCCCTGTGAAATCGACATAAATTGCCATAAGATCCAAATTATCATATAGATCTTAGTAAAATTGGTTTTGTATGTGTTTATTGTATCCATTAATCAGTAGTCCAAAAATAATCTCTATTGGACAATTCTTGGTCATAGGCTTCATATAGAGCTGCTTCCCGACCTTCATTTAAATCTACCAAAAAAACATATTGCACAGATTTTTCTCAAATTTGGTTTGTGTATATTTTTTTCAAAATATAAGTGACTGTACCAAATATGGTCCGGATCGGTCCATTTTTTGGCCTAGCCCAAAATTAATAACAATGCCACTCAAATTTGGTTTTTGTTTATTTTCTATATCCAGTTAGTTGGACCGAAGAGATAGGGTTTCTAAACCACGGTATAGGGTATCGTATGATCGGTCTAGACCGACTATAATTTTCTTACTTCTTATAGCTGAGTTATCACTAAAAAAATGCTAAATTTGATACCACTGTTGATTCATCTTTCGTATATAGCTTTATTACTGCTACTAAAGTATACTATTAGAGCACAGTACTCGAAATTCGAGTGCAAATTCTAAGACATATATTTTTTTTAATTTAATAAATAATTTTATAATCAATTTAGCCAGTTCCCAATTCAACACTTTTTAAATATCGATTGCGTTATTGGTTTATGTTCAAAATTATTTGTCAATTCAACACTATTAGTATTTTGAATGAAGAAAACAAACTAATTCTTTTTTTTTGCAAACACATACAAATTTGTTTAATTGTAGCAATTTTAAATTCATTTTACTCCAAATGTAAAAATATAAAAATCTGTAAATATGGTGTACAGCTAAAAACAAATAACTCTCAAATGAGATACGTTTGGTCAAAATCGGGAGAAAATTGTGGAAGAAAAAATCGGTCACCAGAGATCGCATTACCTAATAATATTATAGATTTAGTAACTTTTTTTGTAGTTTTTTTCAAGTATCTTAAGTACACATTTTTATTTTATCAATATATTGTATTATATGTTAAAGATTTTTAGTACTAAATTTTAGAACTGCAATTAATTATTCTTTTAGAACATATTCAAATACTTCTCTTTAAGTATTTTTCGAAACACGAAAATTTACTACCAATAAATGGCATTAACATAGTAGTACCACTTTTTTTCTTTAATAATATTTAGAACCTTTCTTTAAAAATAAACGAACCAATACTAGTAAAAATTAGTATTCATATTTAAATATCATTATGTAGATGTGTAAAATACCACGTTTAATTAGTATTGAGCTATAATATTGCTATTAAAGCATGTTTAGTACAAATATTTATTTTTTTTTTTAATAAAATGTGTATATTTCCAAAATTTACTACATCTTTTCAGATACTATGTATATTTAGTACAATGATTTTACGATAATGATAATGCATTAAGATTTAGTACTGCTGTAAAATATACTTTAGAGCCGAGTTTGAGAACCTAAATTCAAGTATATTCAGAGATATAATTATGTCTAAAATCATAATTATAGACACAAAAAATTATATATTTTACTAAGTTTCCTAAAAAATCAATACTTATATATATATATCTTTTTTGAATTATAAATAAATACCTAAATATGCATATAATCGCTATTTAATTATATTTGAATTTTATTATTGTGAATTATTAAATTTAAATTGTAAAAGAATATGAATTATATTATTGTGAATTGCCATTTGTACTAAATTGAAACATGAATACATACGTTATATATGTCTATAATTATATAATAAAGAGGTAATGTGTGTTTGTTTGTTTGTTTGTTTGTAGGAGGTAATCTCCGCAACTACCCATCTGATCTTCCTGAAATTTTCACAGAGTCTTACCGCGGATATGGGAACTGCTTGCTATAGGCTATAATTTTTTTTAAATGTTTTTAGTGGGCGTGGCACCTCCCACAAAAAGTATATTTTTAATATCATATACATATATTGAGTACTATGATAGGGAGAGCTTTGCAAATTCGTGTGAGGTTCACCTATTGTTAATATCAGTAGCTACGACGGAAATTGGCGGGATCGGATAAATGGACGTTGTACCTCCCATACAAGTAATAGCCCAATATTACTCTCGATTATTGTGGTAGAGAGAGCTTTTCAAATTTGTCTAATGCCACCTATTATTAAAGTGAGTAGTCGGACAAAAAATGGGTAGTACCGGAGCAATAGGCGTGGCACCTGCCATACAAAGTAAATATAAAATACCATATATCTGAAATACTAAAAAGGGAAGCTTTGACACTTTGCAAGAGCCCATCAGATCTTAGTATTAGTAGTCGGACAGAAATTTGTTGGGTTCACACCAATGGGCGTGGCACTCCCCATGCAAAGTAACCATTTAATGTCATATATCTGGTGTACTGTAAAAGAGAGAGCTTTGTGGCTTTGCGTGAGCGCATAGGTTCTTTGTGTGATTAGTCGAACAAAAAATGGGCGTGATCGGAGCAGTGGGCATAGCACCGCCCATGCAAAGTAGATATCTAATATCATATAACTGTTGTACTATAAAAGGGAAGGACTCGACATTTTGCACGAGTCCATCAGATATTAATGTGAGTAGTCTAATAAAAATTGGGCGGGATGGGATTATTGGGCGTGGCACCTCCCATATAAAAAATAAGAAGTATAACGAAAGCGACAGTCTTTTGACAAGTACATTAGATATCAATGTGATTTGTCGTGCAAAATATATCGCCAAATTCAAAAATCGCCAATTCAAAAATCGCCAAAAAACCAAAAATCGCGAAAAATAAAAATCACCCAAAAAAAAACAAAAATCTTCAAAATAAAAATGGGCAAAATCAAAAATCGCTAAAAAGAAAAATTGCCAAATGATATTCTAAATTCAAGGGCAATAGTTAACTGTTGCCAGATCTAATTTGGAAAATCCATTTTCTTCCCATGGGCAGCTACATGTACCTTGCTCCAGATTAGGAGCGCCAAAAAATCTGATAATTGCTACTTCGAATGAAAAAACAAAAACATTGTATATCAGCAAGCATTCCAATAAAAAAAATCTATACTAACATAATAAAGAAGTAATGCGTGTTTGTTTGTTTGTTTGCAGGAGATAATCTCCTTAACTACTCATCCGATCTTCCTGAAATTTTAACAGAGTCTTACTGCGGATATGGGAAGTGTTACAGGCTGTAATATTTTTAAATATTTTTAGTGGGCGTGGCACCTCCCATATAAAGTTAATTTTTAATGTCATATGTACTAAGTACTATGATAGAGAAAGCTTTGCAAATTTGTCTCAGGTCAGACAAAAAAAAAGTGGGCGGGATTGGACAAATGCGCGTGGCACCCCCGTACAAACTTAATATTAAATGTCATATATCTGAATTACTGTAACAGTAGGAGCCTTGGGACCTTGCGTGAGCCCTTTCATTACGATTCGGGGGTGGGGGAGGGGTAGCGAAGCACACCGAGTTGCATCTAGTATCTTATATATTAAAAAAATTTATGAAAACTAAAGTCAGTCCGCCTGGCCGTTCTGTCCGGCCGATTTCCTTAATTTTTTTTTTAATGAAAGGTATTTAGACACAGATATGTCGTCAATCATTGAAATTTACTGAACTCCCACCTTACTCAAGTTATACTCAAACGCGATTCTTCCCTGTACATATCTTATGGGACATATTCACTCAAACAATTCGAATTATCATAGCTCCTCTTCTAATTAATGGATCTTGACCATTTCACTCTCAGAACACTCAGTGGATCAAGCTTTCTTTTGAGCTATTAACTGCTTAAATTCGTTGAGTTTGAGGAAAGTTTTGCATGCACAATCAACTTTAGATTCAATTTTTTCAAGATTTTTCTAATTAACGTAGGCTGTTGACACAAGTCTAAGAACACTCAGTGGATCAAGCTCTTAACACACCTTTAGGCTCATGTAAATATTCATAATTTTTATATACATATAGATTAAAAAACATTGGAAGACAAACATTTAAAGGAAAATTATATTTCCTAGAATTTGCACTCGAATTTCGAGTGCTGGGCTATACAGTTGTAAATAAAGCACGAAGCCAGCTGGCAAGTGCCGAAAAGAAAAGACTTCAATTGAATTTATACACTCAAATGGTGAGCACCTATTTTAAGTAATGAACACTTAGTGAATTATTATTAATTGGAGTTTTGTTTTTTTATTTCTTAAACCCTAATAAAGGGTGATTTTTTAGCTATTATCTTTTTGGCAACACTGGTTTAAACAGCTGACGCACGATTCGTGTTTTGTTTCATTGTCAAACATCTTCAGTTGGGTTTATAATTTAACCATGAATCGTCTTACAAACGAACAACGCTTGCAAGTTATTGAATTTTATTATCAAAATGCGTGCTCTGGTAAGAAAGTTCATCGCTTCATCCATTTTATGGTCAGTTTAATCGACCCACTGAAGAGGCAATTCGGACTATTGTGACTAAATTTCGCACCAAATTTACATTGTTGGACATTAAACCACCAACACGCTTACGTAGAGTGCGAACTGAAGAAAATATCGCAGCTCTATCGGCCAGTGTTAATGATAACCATCAATTCAAAGATGATGCGAATCGTAACGTAACTGTGAATGGTCAGCGCTACCGAGAGATGATATCCAACTTTTTTTTGCCCAAAATGCAAGAGCTTGACTTGCATGACATGTGGATTCAACAAGACTGTGTCACATGCCACACAGCACGCGCAACAATGGACTTATTGAGAGGCGAGTTTGGTGAACATTTTATTTCACGTTCGGGACCGGCCAATTGGCCGCCTAGATCGTGCGATTTAACGCCTTTAGACTATTTTTTGTGGGGCTATATTAAAGCTCATTTCTATACAGACAATCCCGCTTCAATTGACGCATTGGAAGACAACATTCAAGCATTTATTCGTGAGATACCGGCCGAAATGTTGGAAAGAGTATGCCAAAATTGGACTAAGCGGATGGACCATTTGAGGCGCAGTCACGGTCAACATTTGCATGAAATAATCTTCAAACATTAAATTATATGGACCGTACTATCGACTCAAATAAAGATTTCATGCATTTTTCTGAATTTTATGTGTTTTTTTTTTTTTTGAAAACTTTCCTATAGCTCTTAAAAAATCACCCTTTACTTAACTCCCTCACTTTATAACCCTTACCCTAAATTTTAATTTTATAGTTTCTCAAATTGCATGAAATTATAAATTAATTATCCCTTTTTAATTAGCAAAGTTGAAGTGCAGTTAAATAGCGTTAATTGGAGCAGCTATAAACCATAGTTACAAATCTAGCCACCCTAGAACTCGGCGGTTATCAACACCCAATTTGGAATAGCTTCCACCTTTAAAAATACAAATTATATTCCTCTGTAAGAGTTATTTTACCACTACCACTCCTCGAGTATATTAAGAAGCCTAAAGCCCATTCATTGAGAAATATTTTAGTTTTTATTTTATCGCTCATCAATGCCACCTCTCGTGACTTAAAGAACCATAATTTCCGTTTTAATTGCTCAATTTCTATCGAACAAATTATTCACAAAACTTTCTACTCCAAAATCTGGTATATAAATTCATATGCGCTAAAAAGAAAAACCTTTACTTTAACGACTTTTTAAAACACCATAACGCTCAAGTTTTCCTAAGTTTGTTATGCAAAACGTGCATTTAATATTTTTTAACACAACAGGTAAACTTCTTAATAATGTTGTTTAAATATTTTTCATTCATATGTAATTTTCTGCTAAGTCACGTGACTTATTTTGCATACAAGTGACAGTTTTTTTTTGCATAAAAGAAACATTTTAATAAATTTTCTGCTTTCAAAAAAAAAAAAAAACATACAAATAAATAAATTAACTGCAAAAACATAACTAATTTAATTTTTATTATTTATTTTCATTTTAGGTATGTACAACATGCAAGATATGAAGCACACTTGTTGGTTCGTCGTATAACAGTTTGATATGTAAATATAACACTTTTATCAATATACAATAAGAAATTATAATAATGAAAATTTATGGAAATTTTTGGTAAAATTTAACAGCTTCCATTTGAAATGGCCTTTTATATATTCTCTTATCATTATTCTCTTATATATATTTTTCAGTTTGACTCACACGTTTTTGATTTCTACAGCACACAATCTTTTTAATTTTCAATACCAATTATGGAATACTCGTACTAGAGTCAACAAAAAAACTAATTTAAAATTCAAACTTTATTGTAATTACTCGTATCTTATCTAATGTTTACACATACACACACACACACAGACACATAACATACACGTTCAATTAAAGTTACAGTTAATTTGTAAATGTGACAGATAATTTACTTAATTAACTGTACATGTTTGAGAAATGCAATAAATAAACATGCAAAAGATTTAAAATAAAAAGCACTTGGGAAAAAATTGGAAATAGTACTGTGTTCAAATGTTATAAAATAAAAACAAGTAAGAAAATTGTAGTCAGTCTAGACCGACTATGCGATCTACTATACCATGTGTTTAATGAATTAGTCTAAGGTCCAATTTACTGGGTATAAAATATAAGCATAACTCAAATCAGGGGCCTAATCGTCGCATTCATTATCGATATTTTTCGCCTGAAACTATTATTTTAGTTTCCAAAATTAAATACTAAGAATAATTTTACACTGTCCAGTTAACGAATTATGGTGCCTGGCTAAGAATAAAAGTGAAACGACGTCTGACGTTTGTCCGTTTTCTTTAAATAATAAACCAAAATATAGAATTTCGATTGATTTTAATCGATATCGAAAGTGGCGATTGCCCGCTGAATGGAATTTTTATTATTATTATTATTTTTTTTTTTTTTTGGCTGCAGATATATATGGCGACTAGGTCGAAAAATGGGCCCATATTGACCATATTTGGTAAGGGCACTATTTTTTTCCAACACCATGTACAAACAAAATTTGAGAAAAATAAGAGCAATATTTTTGTTTTTTATAGATTTAAGTGAACTAGTATAGCCCAGCACTCGAAACTCAAGTGGAAATTCTAGGAAATATTCTTTTACATTCAATTTTTGATTTCCAATGTTTTTTTAATCTATATATATATATATAAATTTACTTAAATGAGCCTAAAGGTATGTTAATCAATTTTAGCAATTCACAATTCAACACAGAGTGTCTGATATATAATTTAAATCATTTGCATTAACATGGTGTAACGAATTATTTTAAATATTTTATTTTATTTAATTTAATACATTTTTAAGACAGATTAAACATAAATTTTATCATTCTCAGCTTCTCCTCCATATAAACTATAACTATGTCAATTTTCACACTCTCCCGTGTTCGCATAATGCTTAAAAGGGGATCTAAAAATTAACCTTCACGTATTAATATATGGATATAGGGAATCAGCTTCATATGGGGGCTATGACTAAGAATTGTCCTATAGGGATATTTTTGTATTACTGGTAAATGGGTGTTACACACATACACAAACCCAATTTGGACGAGATCTATTTGATAATTTGGATATTATGGCTGTTTAAGTCGATCTCATAGGGGTCACTCTGTACATGAACCAATTTTCACCAATTTCAATAGCGTTCATCCTATGGCCGATAGAAGCTTATATTACTAAATTTCATCAAAATATGTTCATATTTGCGTCATATATATACATTAGGGTGGCCCTTAATAAAAAAAGTGTTCAAACTCTCGGTCACACCCCTAGAAATATGCGAATAGCAAAAAACTGAGAAATACAAAGTTTTGAGCCAATCAAAAAACATTTAGTCGTGCCTCAACGCGATTGAAAAATTCAAGTTTTTATATGGGGAAAATATGACGTTTTTTCGTATTTTGCGCAAATTTCGTTCTATAGTTTAATTTTTCTGACAAGTTGTTATATAATTCGGGATCAGTATTAAATTGAAATTAAATTAAATTGAATTTAAATTAATTTCAAAAAGCTATAAAACATCAAAATCGAATAAAACGTCGGCAAGAAAGAGCAAATGCCCCAGACCACTTTTGGGCCAAATTATGAAATTTGATGGCATTTTTTCAACATTGAGAAATTGAATAAAGCCATAATTTTTTTTTTATCTCTATACTTGTAAGGACTCTGATATGAAGTACTTGTTTTATTATCACGTTGCTAACCTATTGCGCATTGAGACCGAAAATGGGAAATTTTGTTGATAAAATTTTGAAAACTCCTTTTTCAAGTTTTAAAAAATTTTCTTAAACAAAATTTAAAAAAATTGATCTGGCACCTTAGGGTTTTGTTAAGTACATACTGCATATAAACTGTGTGAATTTTTGAGTAAATTCCTGTTCCAGAATTTTTTTGACAAGGAGTTTATTTTTGCTGATTTGGAGAAAAATGGGATTTTTGTAAAATATTCTGTAAATGTACTCTTTCTAAATACTTTGTACCAAAAATTTATCACTTTTCTACTTTGAAATGTTATATTTTATCTCAATGGCCTAGGGTTTCGGAAAAAAATTATATGACCCCATTAACCCTTTTGGAATTTGGGTCACATATGTCCCCAAGCTAATAAAAGAAAATTTATCCAAAAAATTCAAATATTTTGTAAGTGCTGTTGAATTTTTAGATGCGACACTTAAAATATAATAACGAACTCCTAAAATTTGGGATAAATCCGAGAACGTTAACCCATTATCTGCCAAGGCCAGCTTTGGATTTTAAGATATCTTTAAATAAAAATTACCGAAAACCAGTTTTCTATTAAACTCGTTGAAACCACTATTTGAATTTAAGAAAAGTAATTGGGTTACTTTTTATTTATTTAACCCTTTAGGGTTCCTGGGATCAAAATAATCCATTGTGATATATCTTTGGTGCCATTATCTGCTTTTTGCTCGCAATTATAAATTAAAACAACTTTTAACTAATTTTGTTATAAAATTATTTTTTGTATAAAAACTATCCATCTTTTTCTAAATAAAATAAGAAGACCCACAGATGACCCAAATAATCTAGAATGAAAAAGTTGACAGACTTCCAGTCATAATTTCATGCGGGCGTACGGAGCAACTACTTGAAGTGCCCGCACTTAAAAGTGGAACTGGCAGAGATCAGGCGTCTGCTGTTTGTAAAGCTATATTTGAATGGGGACGTCAAGATCATATAAGAGCCTTGGTGTTCGATACAACTGCTGTAAATACAGGCCGTATTAATGGAACCTGTACGACTATTGAACGCACTCTTCAAAAGCAGCTTCTTTGGCAACCTTACCGTCACCACATTTTGGAAGTTGTATTAAAAAGTGCCTTTGAAGTTAAGATGAGCAAAACCGAAAGCCCAAATGTAAAAATATTTGAGAAATTTAAAAAAACATGGGGATATATAAACCAAAATAATTATCAGTCTGGAATGGAAGATAATGATGTCAAAAAATATTTAACAGCAGAAAAAGATAAAATAATTGATTTTGTGAACGATGCGATAAAAACTAAACAGCCAAGAGATGATTACAGGGAGTTTCTTGAGCTAACACTAATATTTCTTGGCGAGACTCCACCTATTCGCAATGCAGCTTTTTACGCTTCTGGGGCTGTCCACTATGCGAGATGGATGGCAAAAGCTATATACTGCTTAAAAATATTTTTATTTCGACGTGAATTTGATTTGGCAGTAAAAGATAGGAAAGCTTTACGTAACATATGTATTTTTATAGTTTTAGTATATGTTGAGATGTGGTTCTCCGCCTCTTCTGCTGCTCAAGCACCATAAAAAGATATCCAGCTTTTGAAAAAACTGGATTGTTTTAAAAAAATTGATGCTGATATATCTCAAGTTGCATTACACAAATTTAAAAACCACTTATGGAGGATTCAGCATTTTTTGATAACAGTGTTTCTTTTGAGTCAAAAAAAGAGATGGTGAAGGCATTGAGTCGTGAGGCTTTAGATGAAGACGTAAAACGCGCCTCAATTCAAAATTTAAATGTTATGCAGGTTACCGAAGGAGGAATGGATCAGTTCATTTCTTCTGAGACAAACATGGCCTGCGGATAATAATTTTAAAACTGCTCTTCAAATTGTTAATGACATTAACGTGGTAAACGATACTGCTGAACTAGCGGTGAAATTGATGAAAGACTACAACCCAATGCTCACAAAAAACGAGGAACAAAAAAAATAATATACATATATTGCAAGTAGTCAAAAACTATCAAAAACAATTTCCTATGAGCACGAAGAAGATTTTATCACAAAACTTTTTATAATTACACCATTTAATAAAACAAAGAATACGAAGATATGTGAAAATTTCGCTGTTATTTTTGAATTTGGTTTTTTCTAAATGAAATATTAATGCTAAAGAAAACTAATACAGAGCAACATTGTTAATCAGATATAGCCCTAGAATATTTGTGAATAAGGTTTTTCTCTAAAATAAATATTACTGAAGTTATGAACAATTAAAGCGAGCCATAATGAGAAAAATAGCATTTTTAGCTAAATTTGTGGACTCAAGGCACGCCCAGTAATTATGCAAACGATCTAAAATTTTTACATATTTTTTTTTTTTTTTAATTTGGAATCAATCTAAGGGGTTTGCCAAGTGAAAATACCAAAAAAAAATTGTCCATATAACTTGCGGTCACACTAATATACATATTACAAGGCTTCCATGGACATACAGACAGACGGATGGACATCACTAAATCGATTCAAAAAGTGAGTTTAGGTCAAATATTTTTGGTAGTTACAAACATCAGCACAAAGTCATTATACCCTGTACATATAGGGTATAAAAATGATAATTGGAAAATTGCATGCTTTAGCTGCTTCAGAAAACACCAAAGAACAAAGGTATAAAGTTATCTGAAATAAACTTTGCGATTTGTGGAATACGATGAAAGTACAAGAAATTCAAACGAAATCAGTAAATAGAAAAGTGGAAAAATTAATTCGAATATATGATAAAAATTCCAAAGAAAAAAGGAAGTGGTTATAATTTTGAAAATATTTCCTATTTTTCTAATGAAAATACAGATATTCAGTCCGAATCAATATCAAAGTACGAGCATGAGAACCAATACTCATCCGACGAAATTAATTACAAGCCCAAAGAAAGGATAAAATTAAATAAATCGAATAATATGAAAGAGCCCCATCAACTAATAAGTCGATTTTAGAATCAAAACATGAGCCGTAAACATACCATAAAGGACCTAGAAGATCAAACTCGTCGATGGAAGCAACATGTTGAAAGAATTAGGAACATTGCCGAAGACAACAACGTAGAAAGCTTCAACGTAGCTCATCTTCTTTCGTAGAAACTGCAACTGCTAATCAGAAAATAGCTGAAAATGATCCAAGATTCGATGAAATTTCATGCGCTATTTAAAAACTTAAAATAAACAAGGGACTAGGGGAAGATGGCATTCCGCCAGAGCTTCTTCAGGCTAATCCTGCAATATCATCAGACATTTTACAACCATACATTCGCGATGTTTGGGCAAATGAAAAAGTTTCCTAGTACATGGACAAAAGGAGCCATATTAAAGCTTCCAAAGAAAAACGATTTGACCAACTGCTTAACACTATTTATAAAATATTTGCTATAATAATAAACTAGCAGATTCCAGCGCTTGAAGTTCGAGTGTAATTTCTAGGCAACTTTAAACTTAGCCAATTCACAAACCAACACCATATGTATAATTTTATATATGTGTTAGTAGCAACTTTAAATGCAATTTACTCAAAATAAAGGGAAAAAAATCCGTAAATCTGGTGAACAGCTAAAAAGAAATACCTTTAAAATAATACTAGCAGCAGAGCCCAGCCCTCAAAATTCGAGTGCAAATTCTAGGAAATTTTATTTTATCATTCAATTTACTTCTTTCTATGTTTTTAATCTATTTAATAAAGTTTACTTAATTATAAATATTTGTTAAACACACAGAAATAAAGGCCACCTTGTATACCACATAAAGGTATTCAAATTTTTGGCGATTCACAATGTGATATGCAATTATTGTAATGAAATCTGTACGTTGATTTTCGTGTTGCATAATGTTAAGTTGATTTTGCACGCATAACTTTCTTCAAACTCAACGTATTCAAACAGTTAATAGCTCAAAAGTTACAGTTAACAGTTAATAGCTCAACTGCCTATAGCTCTAGTTATAGAGGTTCGAGTGAAGGAAAATATTGAAAAAATCTTGAAAAAATTTAATGTAAAGTGGATTGTGCACGCATAACTTTCCTCAAAATCAACTGATATAAGCATTTAATAGCTAAAAAGAAAGAGCTTGATCCACTGAGTGTTCTGAGAGTGAAACGAAGAGGAGCTATGACAATTCGAATTGCTTGGGTGAATGTGTCCCATAAGAAATGTACAGGGTAGAGTCGCGTTTGAGTATAACTAGAGTAAGATGGGAGTTGAGTAATTTTCAATGATTGATGACATATCTGTGTCTTAATACCTTTCATTAAAAAAAAAAAGAAGGAAATCGGCCTGATAGAATGGCCAGACGGACTGACTTTAGTTTTCATAAATTTTTTTAATATATAAGATACGTTTGGTCAAAATCGGGATAAAACGGTAGAACAAAAAAGCGGTAACAAAAAATCGCCTAACCTATTAATATTATAGATAATAGGCTACAGTGCGTTGAGCAGACACTGCAAGACGAACAGACAGGTTTTCGGCCACATCGGAATCAGACAAATACTCTTCGTGTCATAATAGAAAAGTCTGTAGAGTGGCGCACACCGCTTTATTTAGTCTTTGTCGACTTTAGAAAAGCATTCGATTCTATAAGACGTGGCGCAATATGGGACGTATTAAGAGCTAAGGGCGTATCATCCAAATTAATAAACCTCATCAAGGCTAAGTACACCAATTCCTCACTACACGTTCGTTCACTACACAATGGGATGATAAGTGAATCCTTTACCACAAACGCGGGGGATAAACAGGGTTGTCCTCTTTCTCCATTGCTTTTTGCCGTGGTACTTGATGAGATAATGTTAAAGCTACGCGCGAAGAAAAGGGGTATTGTGTGGGGTTTTTGCAAACATCTGGAGGACTTGGATTTAGCAGACAAATCTGCCTCACCTCGCACGAATTAAACGATATGCCCGTTGGTTTAGAAATAAACATTAAAAAAGAAGTTAAAAAATTATAGTCGGTCTAGACCGACTATACGATACCCTATACCATGGTTTAGAGACCCTGTCACTTCGGTCCAACTAATTGGATATAGAAAATAAGCATAAACCAAATTGAGGGGAATTGTTTTTAATTTTTTTGGCTGCATATATGAAAAACTTCATATCGGGTGCTATATTTATATGGGGACTAGGGCGAAAAATAACCTGATCCTGACCACATATGGTAAAGTCACTTATATTCTGAAAAAATTTGAGAAAAATCTGTGCAATATTATTGTTTTTTTAATAAATTTAAGTGAAAATCGCGAAGCAGCTCTATATGGGGCCTATGACTAAGAATTATCCTATAGGGATTATTTTTAGACTACTGATTAATGGATTTAATAAACACATACAAACCCAATTTGACTGAGATCTATATTATAATTTGGATCTTACGGCAATTTATGTCGATTTCATAGAGGTCATTTGTATGGCGACTAGGTCTGAACATGGACCGAATTTCACCAGTTTCATCCTATGGCAGAGAAAAGCTTGTGTACCAATTTTCATTAAAATATATTCATATTTGCGACATGTAGTTTGATTACAAGGTTTACATGGACACACAGACGGACGGACGGAACGGACATCGCTAAAGTGATTCTGAGTCGATCGGTATATAAAAGATGGGTCTAGGTCAAATATTTTTGGTAGTTACAAACAGCAGTACAAAGTCATTATACATGCATACATGCAATGCGAATTAATAACACAATCGATAACCAATTCAAAATGCCAGACCAGATTTGTAAAGTACTTTTGTTATCTAAGTTGCATGATGTAAATTTATGGTAGTGTGGAGAAAGAAGTGCCTAGCAGACTAGAAAAGGCAAGGTCAGTATTTGGACGCCTAAATAAAACGTGGCGGGCCCCACAAATATCACAAAACACTCGCATATACAGTGCTTGCATAAAATCTACACTGCTTTTTGGAAGCGAAACTTGGCTGATGATAAACACTAAAGCACGGAGACTCCAAGTATTTTTAAGTCAGTGTCTACGCATAACATGTCGAATATTTTGGTCAAATAAAATCACAAACATAGAGCTCTGGAGGCTAACAAAGGAAGAGTCTCTTTGGGTTTTACGTGTATTCCTGTCTTGACGACTTAACCACACGGTGGTTTTAGCACATGGAAGATACTATGCGTCTTGCCTTCGCCCCTTCCTTAGATGGTAGCAAACTAGGAGAATTGTTTTGGCAAAACTCCTTCCTTTGCTATTGGGTTGGCCCGATCTAAAAGCCTATGGTTGGTTGAAATGCAACTCCACATCGAACTGTGTTCTTCCCGCGCTTTTGGGCTACCACAGCCACCACGAAACTCCCCGAAGGGCCGTTCCCATAAAAGCTATTTAAGGGTACAACACGTTGTCCTCGGTCATCGGCAGCAATTTCAAAAACACATACTTCCAATAACCGTCCATTTGTCTACTACATTCGTTCTTTACTAGCTGTTATTACTAGCTGATATGTACAACGTTCATCACCAACATTTCAACCGACTTCCGTTTCGTCCGCGAAACACTGTATTGTCGAATGACTCAAGCGTTCTTGGACTCATCTTCCATCCGACCCTCTTGCCTACTTATTCTACTGCATTCGCAGCTCCGAACTTTTCGACTCATGCCTACCTCCGTCTACTACGCTCCGAACTTACTAATCGGCGCCATCACGCTAGATGATGCGTACGCCAACTTTCGGTAATTCGCTTTTCAACTGTCTCCGACTTATCTTGGACGCTGTATTGACATACGCGTCTGTTTCAAACGCCTTCGACTTGTCTTCGACCCACACTCTCGCTCCATTCCTCCGTCATGGTATCTTGTCAGGACAACTGACGCACCCACACCCGGTCTCCTTTCGCTCATGTACCTTCTTACCATCTTACCTACATTACTTCATTCCCTTTGGGACAACTACACAATTATGGGATGTGAGAACCATTTCATCTGGTAGGTTTTAACACCTCCAGTTTTGTGTTTTTGCTTATGCTGTCTTTGAGTATGAAGACGCCGTGAGGTAACCTTGGGCTTGATAGCTTACCCGTGGTACCTATTTATAGCCTCAGGTAAGGCTTCGCAGCCAGTCTGGCCACATACTAGCCACTACCAAGTTATTCTCCAAAAAGAATAGTATTTGGCGGACCTGACCTTAACCTTTAGGCGCTAGGAATAATCACCAGAATTAACTGGCTTTGCCTAGCGTTGCCCGGGAGCACCACGTGGAGGTAGGTTATAGGCATGGGCGAAGTATCAACCGTCACTGGCGGACCAGTAACTTTATGATACAACTTTGCTCCCGCTAACAAAGGAAGAACCAGTAGTTTGCAAATAACAAGAAGAAAATGGAGATGGATAAGACATGCTCTCCGTAAACCTATTGGCAGCGTTACGAGAGCCGCCTTAGAACGCAAACCCCAAGGAATTCGGCGTTCGGTCGTCCAAAAAATGCATGGCGTAGAACAATTTTAAATGAATTTAAGAAAGTAAACAAATCTTTTTATGAAATTAAATTAATTTGTAATGATGGAATTAGTTGGAATTTTATTGTAGAAGCCCTACGTTCCCAAGTGGAATAAATAAAGTTATAAAAAAAATCCATCGGTTGCATTAGTTCCTAATGCCAAAGTTAGTACTATTTGTAAGAAATTAGCAGGGTGTGGTAATCAAATTGCAACTCAATCACAGCCAACTCAATCACAGTTATTTATAATGTTGTAATCAAGACGGTTGAGCGCAAAGAAGAAATATTAAAGGAAACTTTGAAAGATGAAAACTGGTGCCTGTATTTTGAAGACAAAAAATTGACAATAAGAACTCCGAGTAATAGTTTTAAAAAATGAATATAAGGAAATTAATTTATCAGAGTTCGTTTTTTAAAATGGAAAAGCCCTTACAATATTTAATGGCATTAGAGAAACATTGCACAAATTTAATTTGTGAAAATCTATAAAAATAATCATTTGTGATACAACAAGTGTAACTTATATTACAAATTAATTGATCTCCCTCCACCGCAATATGTAGGTTTTCAACACCTGATATCTCTTACAATTTTTTTCCGGAACTAATAAATAACTACGAGTATCTGAAACAAATCTATATGTGACACTGCATATGAAAACCCACCTAGTGTGTCAAAACAAGTTTTTGAGTTTAAATTGAGTTTTCTTTTATTTTTTTTAAGTACATATGTAGGTATTAGTATGGCCATATTTGTAAGTGGTTTTGTTCTAGTTTCCCGGCCAGAATTTTGTTCCTTTATATTAACAAATTAAATAAGTAAAAATTGGAGCAAATCCGATAATTTTTAGTCAACCCTCTATACGTAAAAAAATATCGACTAATTTTTTCGAAAAATGTTTTTTATTTGTTTGAGCAAACATAACAAAAATCAAATTGGATTAGATAATTGGTTTCTGGATCTACACTGCGTAAAATTATGGAAAAATTAATAGATCAGATTTTTTATACGCATGCTATTTTTGTCGTTGATAAGCCTCAATAACCTGAAGCAACAACTGTTTTTCTGCTTCATCATTGGTTAATATTTTGTTAAGTTCTTGAATGAATTTAACATCCCTCTAGCAGTATAATTTACAACAACGGAGTACTTGCAGAATGTCCAACCTTCCTCAAAACTTTATACAATTTTTATGTTCATCTGGAGTTATTTGTAAACAATCATTCATTACCACCTCTACAGAATTCTTTGTTGAATATGATAATGTTTCATACATATGGTGGCGGCAAGGTTAATTAGACTACGACCAAATGTTTTTGTAAGAGGACAGAGGAGCCTGTGTTGTTACCAGTATTATTGTTGTATCATATGACAAGTCGTTTACTTAGTCAACAATATTCCATTTAACTAATCTTTCATAAACTACATTCGCAATATTTTTGAATATTGAAGATTCCTTTTCGGTGCACCAAATTACAATCGATCATCTTTTGTTGATCCGATCAAATCTTTCATGAACTTTCCATCAAAAAAAGCTACCACCAAACCAATATTACTAACCATATTAACACCAGTCATGCAACCAAGACGTCCTTTTTGTCTTTGCATTTCTAGAATCAGCCGCTCTTCTACAATCCGAATTTTGTCTAGCAATAACAAATGTTTCACCATATGGTTTTTGGACAGCAGAGGCTGTTTCTTTTAAATTTTTTTTTAATATTTTTTCAGTTTTTCATATAATTTTTATAATTTGTCAACACACTCATTCCCTTTTCGAACCGGAATACGTGCTTGATTCCAAAATATTTACACTGCACCGACTGTCAATTTTGCACTTAGCTTTGCTGAAACATTTACAAAGCGCATATTGTAAAATAGGACTTGCCAGACCTGAAAATTTGACGGAACTTTTGTGCCAGTAATTTGGTGAGAAACATTCTCAACTAAATCGATGTTCTTTAAATTTTCAATAGATTTGCGTATTCTAACGATTGCAGCATTTGGTGCTTCCTCCGCAGTGAATTTCAATGACATTTTAGACATCCTAATTGTTATATATTTATATTGTTTTCTAACTTTAGAACACCACTTGAAATACAAATAACTTAATTTCACTCTTAAGAAATCAATTCATTCCGATCACATAACATGTGAAACAAGTAAGAGTGTTAAATTCGGCTGTATCGAATCTTTGGTACCCTTCATATCGGTTTTACGTTTACATTAATATCTGGACTTATTGCACTATTTATATCAAATGAAAACAAAGTATTTTAAAAAGCAGCAATTTGATAAAACTAATAATACCAAATTATCATGTTTTAGAGGTGTCGTCATCTTTTTGAACATATCTCGACACAATGATGCCTGATTTAATCCATTAGCAATACCAACCTGCTCGAAATAACGGCAAACAATACTATCACAACTTTAACCAGGTAAATTGTTTATTTGTGAATGAGCGTAATTTCAACAGACAGATGGACAGACGGACATCGCTATCTCGAGTTGTCATAGGGATCAAGAATATATGTATTTTATAGGGTCGCAAATGTATTTTCCGATGCGCTACAAACGGAATGACAAACCTATATATACCATCTGGAGGGTATAATATATCCACCAAATCACGGTTTTTACAACAATGTTGTTTGGCGTTTTAGCGGCAATTTCGCTGAGGAATCTACAGTTATCAGCAGCGACTGGCACTGAGGAATTCACAATTTATAAGAATAGTCTACACAAACAAAACAGTGTTCTGAAATAATAAATTTTTTGAATCGGACTTTAAAAATTTACCGTTACTGCAAACCTACCCATATAGTAGGATAGAGTAAGGTAAATGGAAAAATGTAATAAATTTTTTCATTTGGTATTTTTTGAAGAAAGTAATGAAAATACTGCCATTAAAAAAAGACAAATTTATAAAAATTTATGTTTTACCCATATTTATCCCTTCAATATATGAAGTCGTTTCCGGGTCCACTTAAAATTAATTTTAATTTTTTTTTATATAATGGAACAAGAATCTGCCCGGCGGTATATAAAAATTCAATATTTCAAAATAACAACACCTCTAGTTTTGTGATAATTAAAAAAATAAAAGAATAAATTGTTTTGCATATATCGTAGATTCTTTAGAGATCGAAATAATTATTTAATAATTTAATACATTAAAAAATAAAACAACTAAATTTCGCACACCAAGTAGGTTTCTTCTGTTTTATATAATTGCATTTTTACATTACTTTCCGATTTTTTGAGACTTGCGAGCGGTTTCATATGAAAATTTTTTTTACATAAAAACCAAAAAAATTTGAATTCATGAAATTTGACAGGGTTACATATACAGAATGAGGAATACATAAAAGCGAAAAACATTAAATGGAGTGACGAGATGCAATACTTGTACGACCTTCGTTCAGCATTTAAATACTACCAAAGAAAACAAAATTTCTTATATAAAATTTAAAGCCATACCAAAAGTAAGCAAAACGGTTTCAGTATTTGTCATTGAAATGCACAAAGTTTATGTAATAAACTTGATGAGTTTCGTCTTTTATTTGAAAATTCGGGTGTTGACGCTATATGTGTTTCGGAGACATGGTTCTGTGACAATGTTAGCGACAATATCTATGAGCTGAAGCGCTACTGTGTCTTTCGTTCCGACAGAAGTAGTCATGCTGGTGGTGTCGCAATTTATATAAAAAATATTTCATGTCAATTAAATTGTACACATAATATAGCTAATGACGTGGAATAGTTTTTGTAGACGTAAATTGTCGTGGTGATAAACTTCTTCTTGGATGCGTATACAGCCCACATAAACGGATAAAGTTTGACAGTCTTATCACGAAGCTGGAGCTTTCATCAATGTCATACTCCAAAGTCATTATATCAGGTGATTTTAATAACAATCATTTCGATGACTCAAATCTTACCACTACAATATCAATGTTTAACTTGTCAGCTGTCAACACAAAGAGACCTACACACTTCACGTCAACAAATAGCACTTTGCTTGATCTTTTCTTTACCAGTAATGAAAGTAAAGTCCTTCATTATGTTCAGTTAGCAGCACCGGCATTTTCGAAGCACGATCTACTCTTCTTATCATATGATTTTGCAATAGAAACCCAGCCCCAAACATTTACTTATCGTGATTTTAATAATATTGATATCTTGGCTTTGGGATATGATCTTTGCATTACTCCATGGGATCAAATTTTCTATTTACCGACTGTTGGAGAACAACTGTCATTTCTTAATGGTAAGATTTTAGGAATTTACAACAAACATGTCCTCAACAAAACGAAAACAATTAAAAATAGAGATAGACCTTGGTTCACAATGGAAACCAAGATGCTAATAGAATACCGTGATAATCTGTAAACAAATACGCGAAATTGGAATAAATAAGACAATTAATCAATCAATGAATGTTGACATTAATGCACTAAATGAAGCTTTTGTAAATATTCCTCTACCAGCCGTAAATAACGAATTTTATGATGATTTTCCCTGTAATAATTTAAACATTCCCAATTTTAACTTTCAGTGTGTAACACTAACAGAGGTAGTTGAAAGTTTCAATGCTATTAAATCGAATGCAGTGGGCCTTGATAATATACACCCCAGATTTATAAAAATGATTTTACCATGGATTGTCCGTTTCATAATGTACTTGTTTAACTCCATAATCACTACTAGCATCATTCCAATGGAGTGGAAACATGCCAAAATTATACTAATACCAAAAACGGGTAACGAATACCGCCCGATTGCAATTCTTCCATATCTCTCAAAAGTTTTCGACCAGCTTTTACACAGACAAATCTTTATAACATCTTTATCTGATGTAGTTGAGGAGTTAAGAAGTAACATGGATGATGGAAAAATATCTTTTTTGGTTTTATTGGATCACTCAAAGGCATTTGACATGGTGCACCACTCAATTTTATGCCTCAAACTGAAGAGGTTTTTTAACTTTTCTACATTAGCAGTTAGACTCATGTTTTCATATCTCACAAACAGATCCCAATCTGTTGCTAATGGTAGCTCCATCTCAAACTCACTGCAAGTTATAAATGGGGTACCACAGGGTTCAATCCTTGGACCACTACTTTATTCGATATATGCCAATGATCTTCCACAACAAATTAAGTTCTCTAAGGTTCAGATGTACGCTGATGACATTCAGCTATATTTCAGTAGTACCAAGGATTCAATTATTTCCAAAACTCAAGAACTAAATTATGATCTCAAACGTATTCTAAATTGGGCAACGGGTAATGGTCTACGACTTAATCCAAATAAATCTAAGTGTATTATAATAAAGAAGAAAGTGATGCATTTGGAGAATGAGATTAATGTCTTCCTTGGGGGCTCTAAAATTGACATCGTGGACTCTGTATCAAATCTCGGAGTTGTGTTTAATGGAACTCTGATTTGGTCAGATCATATTAATCAATCCTGTGGCAGAATTTATAGTATGAAAGAAGTTTATGGTTAACACAGCACTTTACTCCACTGAAAATAAGATTGCTACTTGCTAAAACATATCTTTTACCAACATTACTATATGCATCTGAGGTTTTCACAGGTTGCAACTCTAGGGATAACAGAAAACTTACTGTAACCTTCAACAACATTATTCGCTATATCTTTGGATTAAGAAAATTTGATCATGTATCCCAATACTCTTGTCATGTCTTACACATGTCATTTGACAACTATATTAAATTCAAGAACATTATATTTCTACATAAAATTATTATAACAAAGGCTCCAAAATATCTTTTTGAACGATTAAAATTCGCAAGATCTCCCAGAGGGAATCGAATAATTCAATTTAAATACCGGGACCATGCCTCTGAATGTCAATTTTTTATGTTAACTATTCGTCTCTGGAATCAGCTTCCTAATGTCATGCAAAATACATGCAACGCAATAGGGTTTAGATAATTACTATACCAATACTTTAATTGATTTTATTTGATTTTTTTTAATGTTTTTTAATTGTAATTTATAATATATTAAATTTAGATTAAGAGTTACTGATATTAAATATATAGTGAATAACTTATCTGATTCCATTACTGTAATTTATAAGATACTGTGTCCTGTTGTAATAAAAAATCGCATTTAATAAATAAATACAAATAAATACACATAAAAAAAAAACAATCATGACTGTGTTTCGTTTTAATATTTCGTCATCTACATTAACATTTGTCTATCACGTATTTTTTGTTTCGAACACACATAAACCACACAGATTCGAGTTTAGCTTTATTTTAAGTTCGATTACTTGCACGTGTTCCGCTAAAAAAATCAGAATATGTTCTTCAACGCGTACATCTAAAAATTAAAGCATATCCACTCGCGATCGAAAAAATCTGAAACACCTCTATAATAAGGACAACAATTGCTTCAACCAAATTTATTTAAAAAATCTAAAATAATAGATTAGTAATAAAATAAAATAAATATATAAATAAAAAGATAGTAACAAAATAGAAAACGGCGAAATTTTATATGCTCTTTATGAATTAATTTCATTATATTTTCCGATCGCGAGTGGATAATGTTTTAATTTTTAGATGTACGCATTGAAGAACATGTTCTGTTTTTTTTTTAGCAGTACACGTGCAAGAAAACGAACTTAAAATAAAGCTACACTCGAATCTGTGTGGTTTATGTGTGTTCGAAACAAAAAATACGTGATAGAAAAATGTTCGTGTACATAACGATATATTAAAACGAAACACAGTCATGATTGTGTAGGGCACCGTACAAAATTTGGAAACACACATAATTGATATGAAAATAAAAATATGTGTTGGCTGTTTTAGAACAGAATATTGTATATTTCATGTGTGTATTTTCTGAACCTTGATTTATTCACATCTATGCTGATTGCATTATAAAAGCAATTTAATAAAGCACACAAATACCTAAAGTTTTTGCTAATTATTTCATAAATTTTATACATCATTCTAAAAAATTTAGCCATTATAATGTGCAGTATAACCTCTCTTGTCTCTTAGTGTTGACATGTATGATAGTGTTGGAAGATATCAAAGATTCGGCCTAGCCGAATATAACACTCTTACTTGTTTTTTCTTATTACAGTTCTAATATGTGTTATTTTATCAAATTTAAAAAAACCCAAATTACAAAGTTTCCATACCTTCTAAACAACATATAATTTATAACAAATATATTTTACTCTCCAAAAAAAAAAATAAATAAATAAAAATTAAAAAAAAATCGAAGGAAAATAAATGCTCAATACTATACTGGCTATATATATTTTTATTTTCTCTTTTCTTTTTTCTTTTAAAAGGAAAAAAAGATCAGAACATGAAAAAATTAATACTGTTTTAATCCATTTGGGTTTTAGGTTTCTTGTTTGGTATGTAACATTTTTTTTTGTCAGACGGTGTATTATTTCCCAATAAGTGAATGGAGATTAAGAATTTTTTTTACTATTTATTTATTAGCAATGGGATGTAAACACAAACCGAAACTTTTAACTTTTTAAATTAAATTTTAAGACTTAATATGCCTACAAGCCACAATAAGGCGTGAATATTAAATCGCTTGTGTCACAATTTTGTATACTAATTTATTTATATTTCATATACATTTTAATAATTACTTTTATTAAGTCGCATTTGGGACCATTTGCTTTGTTTTCGAATTTTATGATAAATTTTTTAGCTTACATATTAGAAAGGGTAATAAAAATTAAAGTCTTTTGTAAAATTTATGTTCAGCAATTTACGAATGATGGTTGTTGACCCTAAAATTGCCTTTTGGGGATAAAATCACAATTCGTGATATTCATTTCATAAAATTGGAGAATCTTTTAACAAAAAAAAAAAATTTTTTGATAAAAAAATTAAAATTTTTGACAAGCTATATAAAAAGAACTATTAGATATTTCTGTAGCATTTTTTTTTTTGTTTAGTTGCAAGATATATAGTATAATAGTACACTATAGTTGTAATCAACCATTACAATTGATTTTTTAATCATTTTTCTCTACGATGCTTTCTATTCGGGATATTAACGATTTTATGTAGTAGATAGCTTGGAAGGGGTTTTTCAAACAGACATCAACCATTTTGCTCTATAACGCACAGTGGCTGAATATTGTTTTTCATTGGCCAAAATTCTGTAACTTTTGAACCGATCAAAATATTTTAGTAATTGTTTTCTTAGTGGGTATATATTTAGTTAAACTTGAGTCCATTTTAATTGCATTAAAATTGATGGAGCATTTTTTAAGAACTTCTAGGTCAAAATTGAACTTTAAATTTTGTTTTTACCTTTAGCTGAAATATGGATATTTTTTTTTTATTTACTAAAGAATGTCATATTTGGATTTTAATAATAATTACAAGCATTTTTTGCAATAATACAGAAAAATTTGTATACTCAAAAAAAAAAAAAGTAAAATCAACAGGAAATTTTGCTATTACTACTGAAAATTTAAAAATTTTTTGCTGTCAAATTTGCAAATTTTACACTCAAAGAATATTTCAACATAAAAAAAACGTTAGTAATATTATCTAGTAGTCTTGCTGTTACTACAGAAAAATTTATAAATTTTTGCTGTCAAATTTGTTCATTTTTGCAAAATAAATCTGCTGAACAATATGCAATGATTCTGATTTTGATATGAAAACAAGGGTTTTTATTTTTTGAATCTTTCTTATTTATTAAAACATTTCAACAATATGTGGGTAAAAAAACCTTTTAAAAAAACTGCAATAGATTTAAATACCATTTGTAATAATGGGAGGTTCTGTTTATTATTGCTTGTTATTAATACTAAGTTTTTTGTACTTATAATTACTAGCAGATTCCAGCGCTCGAAATTCGTGTGCAATTTCTAGGCAAATTTGCTTCTCAACTTAGTCAATTCATAAACCAACACTTTTTTGGTTTACTATTATTATGTTTTCATATTGCTTTAACTCATTTCCTTTTATTGATTGTACGAGGCGGATCGGAAAGTTCTTAGCCTAGCAATGAAAGAGAATAGTTAGATTTTCACAAATATTTTTATTTTTCAATAATATATCCTGAAACTTCAATACACTTAGTCTAACGCTTATCTAGCAATTCTATGCCTTGATTAAAATAGTTTTCCTCAAGGTCTTCAAAATAGTGGTTTACGGCTTTAATTGCATCTTCATTTCACGTAAAACGCTTGCCAACAAGGATTTTTTTTAGATTTGGGAACAGGCAGAAGTCACTGGGAGCTAAATCAGGAGAATAAGATTTTAGCCATTGTTAATACACTATTGTGCGCTGGTGCGTTGCCTTGATGAAAAATTATTTTTTTCTTTTGTAAGTAAGGACGTTTTTTTTTTCGATTTTATACATTAAATTAAAAGGGTTGCAATAGTACTCTGAATTTATTGGTTTACCCTTTTGCAGATAGTCGATCAATAAAGTACTTTTGAAGTCCCCAAAAACCGTTGCCATAACCTTACCAGCCGATTGAATTGTTTTTGCCTTCTTTGGGACTCTTCCTCCAGCTTCAGGCCAGTGTTTGGATTGTTCTTTTGTCTCTGGAGTAAATTGGTGGATCCATGTCTCATTAGCAGTTATGAAACGACGCTTAAAATCCATTACATTTCTCTTAAAAAGATCCAAACAAGCTTGAGAAATTTTCATTTTATGCGTTTTTGGTCGACTGTTAACAAAAGCGGCAGCCATCTTGCAGAAAGCTTTTTCATCTGTTGTTCTTCATGCAAAATGAAATGGACTCGATCATTTGAGATGCCCATGATATTAGCTATTCCACGCACTTTTATGCGTCGATCATCTAATACCAAATCATGCACTTTGGCTACGGTTTCTGCTGTTGTTGCTGTTTTTGGACGTCCACCACGTGGTTCATCTTCAGTGCTTGTACGACCACGTTTAAATTCAGCTACCCAATTGTTTACTGTTGCATATGAAAGAGCGCTTTCACCTAACACATTCACCATATCATTATAAATTTCTTGTCCCGATAAACGTTTTTTATGTAAATATTTAATGACACCACAAATTTCTAATTTTTCCATTATAAAAAAAATCGCGGCTGCGTCTTTTTTGAGCACCTGTTTCTATATGAAGGAGTTGCCAGATCGAAACGAAATTTAACATGTGTTCATAGCAGAGACGAAGCTTTCCAAAACACTTACCTTTTTCTGCTTATCGCGCTTTCTGTGCTAGGCTAAGCACTTTCCGAACCGCCCTCGTAGCAAACGTTCGGCTGTGTGATCAATTAGAGATTGTAGTTGTACCTCTGATGTGATTGTAATAGTATCCTTTGAAGGCAAATAGTCCATTTTAGCATCGGTTATGTGATGATAGGCTGGATATATATTTGAGCCTTTTTCAATCGCAATCTGAGCTGAATATATTGCCGTTTTGTTAATTTCAAATCCAGAAATAATGCTAATGCCTCCTCATTTGTGAACTGTTTTGCATCGCTCGGAGTTGGTATACTTTTAAGAATCCGTTTTGTTCTCACTGGAATAGCTTTAACAACTTTTTCAATGATATCCACTTTTGTTAATTGGTTCTGTGATCGTAATTGATGTAGGAAAGATTCTTTTATATTTGTACAACCAATTTCATCGTTAACATCCTTAAGTTTCTGCCTCTTAGATCTATCGCTGCAGTTGTCCTATGATTTGCGTGGGCTTCCACCATTGTATACGAGTAATTATAGGGCTGTTTAAATTGCCATAATTTGAAATTTTTTTGAGTAATTTCATTAAAATGAAAAAAGTGTTCTACCCGCGGATCGTCACGGGTGCAAAAGTATGCACCCGTTGTTGCCTTTTGTTCCCCAGAAGTGCTATTCCACTGAAGTTGAAATTTGACACAAAGATAGTAGCTTAATAAATATTTCAGAAAACGGTAGGGTTCTGAACACTTACCACAACTAAAGACTGCAATCCTAACAACCTTGTAAAGAAGTCCGCATGTCATTATCGACGATAACTTGCGAGTAGCAACCATTTATTTTTGATTAAAAAAAAAACAATAAAAATCACCTTGTTCTGAAATTAAGAAAACAGTTGAGTTTGACAGCATGCCACGCCCACAATTAGCAATAGTATAACCCAATTTTTTTGGCTACATTAATTTGGATATATTAGCTATGGGTGGCAAAAAAAAATTGGAATTTTGGCCAAAGAAATCAAAATTTCAGCCATAGCCATTTGGAAGAGCTGTTTTAAACATTTAGCTCTACGATGCTTAGTTTTCGAGATGCAAATATTATGTTTTTCAATCTGATAAATAAGAGATTTTATGTTCCACTAAAAAATTTGAAGTCCACCCTAAACATATGGGGTGTCATACTTAGAATCTATACCACTTACAACCGATCGAAAATGGAATACAAATCCCATATATGAGCAGGAGTTTCAAAATTAACTTTTGAGCTGCTGGACCGTGCACATCGGAATGTGGGTTGCGTAACACTGTTCTATAGATACTACCTTGGGAAATGTTCTTCTAAGATTAGTGAACTCTTACCAAGTGCCCGAATTTCAGTTCTCTCTACCCGCTGCTCTAGTAGATCACATCTACTTGTAATGTATTCCCCTTTCTCATTTCCCTAAAAATAAAATTTTACTACTTGTAATATTAATAGGCTAGGCGATTTCTTGTGACCGATGTTTTGTTCTACCGTTTTATCCAGATTTTTAAATTTTTTCCTTTATTTTGAGTAAATTGCATTTAAAGTTGCTACTAACACATACATTAAATTATACAATGCTGTGTTTGGGTTTATTAAATTTGTTAATGTGTTTGTAATAACGAGTTTGTTTTTGTGTTGATTTGTGAATTGGCTACAAATGATTGCATATTTTAAGGGTCTTATTTAATGAAAAAATAAAGTTTCCTAGAATTTGCACTCGAATTTCGAGGGCTGGAATCTGCTAGTTATAATTAATTATGAAAGTTTCTTTAAAAAAAATTAATTTACATTCAGAAAAAAAAACATAATAGTATGAATTCCTGAGATATAAGAACGACTTTAATTTTTTTTTTCTTTTAGATTATTTATTTATTTATTTATTTTTTTAAATACCACAAAAAAAAGAAAGAAAAACTATAGCATGCCCCTTAATGGGTTAGTTTTAATTACAAAACAATTTAATTTTCATCCAACAGTAGATGTTTTATGAATTTGTTTCTTTCGAACCTCATAATTATCCATGAGTTTCTTCTTGTTTTTTTTTTTTTTTTTTTTGATGCCATAAGAAATAATATTTCTTGTCTTTAATTTGACAATTAAGGCTTGTGTTCCTATTTAATGGATGCCATTCTTAGACACTATTATTAATGAACTCCTTAATCATCCACAAATGTAAAGAGAGCTGCTAAAGGATATTTATTAAGATCTAATTTTATGGTTGTCCTACTCTACTACACCTTCCATAAATTTGTTTAGTTAAAGCAGAAATTGACAATTTTCTTTTTTGTCATAAATTATATAAGACCTTTTTCATGTTTTGTTGCTTCTTGCTATTTATATTTTTTCCAAAGTTAATAAAGTCGCACAAGTCATTGTTGTAGGCAACGGGTTTGTTTGGTCTTACATTCTCATTATTTTTCGCTTTTGTCCATTATTTCTTTTTATTTTTTCGTTGAGTATAATTTTTTTTTAAACTTTTAATTAGTTTGCCAAATTTTTATATTCTATCTAGATTTTTATCCATCTTCTTCTAGTGTTTTTTTGTGCCACAGAAATTAATGAAAAATTTAGTGGATTGAAAAACTCTGTGGCCTGCACAGCATTGTACTAAAATATCATACTTTTTTTTGAAAAGATTATTTTTAAATATTTTTAAAGCAAACTTATTTAACCATTGTTCATTTATTATTTTAAATTTTAATTCTCCTAATGGTAGTTTTAAAGTTATAGCTTAAATAAAAACGATAATTCTTAATTAATAATACTTATACGCACTGTATTCCTTCAAAAATTATATTTTTATGAAACACTAACTGTAACTTATTTTAAAGAGCTATTTACTTATTTTAGAAAACAATTCATATATATAGGATTAATCTAATTTTAATTCAAGACAGTTTAAATTCTAAAATTTTAAATTTAGAGCGAGAAAGTTTTTTTTTCGTAAGTTAGTAGGCGTTTTTTTTTTTAAATTTATCTCTTAATCTGATTTTAAAGTGACCCGTTAAAAGTTAAATTTTTTGCTGATATACGAGTAGATTAAAATTCCTCTACTTAAGTTATGGTCAAATTAGTGAAAATTATAATTTGAAAAAAAAAATAAATTGTAATTTTGCTTTCTGGAAAACACAAATATGAAGACGAGATCAGGAAATTTAAGGGGGATTGGAAAGATAATTTTGTTTTTTTAGAGAGAAATGGAAACCCGATGTATCTGATATGTGAAGTAAAGTTGTTACAGCTCAATGCCAGTAATGTGAAATGGCATGACGACGTAAATCACTATTCTTTCAACCAAGAATTTCCTGCTGATAGCGAGCTACGCCGAAAGAAAATACTTTCCTTAAAAACAAAACTTATTAACCCAACCATGAATAAATCAATGTTTATTTAAGAGGCAGATGTAGCAACTGAGGCCAGGTTTATTATGGCTTTCGCCACGATACAGAGGGAGAGTTCATAAAAAAAAATATTGGTTAACTTATTTCCGCTTGCGATCCAGAAAATAAAAAATTGTATAAATTGATTAATCAAATTCCGGCATCCAGACATACTGTGCGAAGGCGAATTTCTGTTATTAGTGATGGTATCATAAGTATCATAAGTATAAGTACATTGAAGATAAACTGCAACTTGCTATATTTGTTCGTTATGAAACAAAAAATGTCGACAGCAAAGAAGAACTATTAGACCTTGTTGCACGTAAGGCTACGACTAAAGTATCAGTAATAAAATACGCCGTGGATGCTGTACTTGAAAAACTTTCTGTACCGATTATTAGAAGTGCTACTAAAGGACTTTTGGGTCTTTTAAATGCTGACGATTTGTATCCTAAGTTTATTCCAGTCCATTGCATTATTCATAGGGAACACCTGGTAGCCAAATATTTTAAATATGACCATATTATGGATGTAGTTCTAAAAATCAACAACTACATACGATCAAGTGCCAAAACTTACGATAACTCAAATCCTTTATACAAGAAATAGAAAGCGATGAGCTTCCACATGATGTATCATAGTTTTGTTTAGTATGTGGCTGTCCGTAAAATTCTTTAATTTAATGGAATCAATCAAACAATTTGCCAACGAAAAACGGAAATTTTTCTCAGATATTTTTCAGCACATGCAATCATTAAAGTTATCTCTGCAAGGACATAATAAACTTATTTCTGATTTGACACAGAATGTATTTAGCTTCAGTAACAAATTAAAACTGTTCGAGGAAGAACTCGTTTCCAAGACTAACATCTGTTTTCGGTAATTCGAATTCTTGCCAGTGATTGTATTCAACGCTTAAGTTTGTTAAAAATAAAAATCTGTTTTAACTACTAAGCATTTGACTGAGCTGGTGCGAAATGCCATAACAGGTCATCAGCCAAACTTTAAGCGGCTAACCGCTGGAATGGATAATACCCGTAAGACATAAACAAATCTAATTTCTAAAAATTTTCTAATATTTTCTATAATTATCTTATTTTTCATGTTTTGTTTAAATTTGTTACAAAAAATTAAATAAAATAAAATCTTTTTAGCTCTACGCTGTACCCGATTTTTGACTTTAGAGATTTTTGTTTTTTGAGATTTTAGATTTGGCGTTTTTTAATTTTGGTGATTTACGTTATTCGCGATTTGCGGTTCTTGCGATTTTTATTATTTTCAATTTTCGCTTTCGACGATTTTTCATTTTGGCGGTTTTGGTACTTTGCGATTTTTGATTTTTGCCAATTTTTGAATTTTTTTCCAATTTTTAACTTGGCGATATTTGTTATTTCGCTATTTTTGATTTTGGCGATTTTTTTTTTGTTGCGATTTTTGATTTTGGTGATTTTTGATTTTGCGATTTTTGCTTTTGGAGATTTTTGATTTTGGCAATTTTTGTTATTCGGGATTTTCAGTTTTGGCGATTTTTGATTTTGGCGATTTTGTTTTTACCATTTTTTTATACGCGATTTTCGGCTTAGGCGATTTTTGTTTTTTGATCTTCGTTATTCGCGATTTTTGATTTTGCCACTTTGTTTTTTAAGATTTTTTTTATACGCTATTTTCGGCTCAGGCGATTTTTGTGTTTGGCGTTTTTTGTTTTTTTGCGATGTTATTCGCAATTTTCGATTTTTTTGATATTTGTCTTTGGCACTTTTTGCTTTTTTGCGATTTTTGTTATTCGGGATATGCGGTTCTGGCGATTTTTATTATTTGCAATTTTCGGTTTCGGCGATTTTTGATTTTGACGATTTTTGTACTTTGCGATTTTTAATTTTGCCGATTTTTGCTTTTTTTCCAATTTTTGATTTTGGCGATTTTTGTTTGCTCCGATTTTTGATTTTGGTGATTTTTGATTTTAGCGCTTTTTGATTTTGCCGGTTCTTGAACTTAGCGATTTTTATATTTTGCGATTTTTGATTTTGGAGATTTTTGATTTTGGTAATTTTTGTTATTCGGGATTTTCGGTTTTTGCGATTCTTGATTTTGGCGATTTTGTTTTTTACGATTTTTTTTGTACGCGATTTTCGGCTCAGGCGAATTCTGTGTTTGCCGATTTTTGTTTTTTGCAATCTTCGTTATTCGCGATTTTTGACTTTGGCGATTTTGTTTTTTACGATTTTTGTTATATTTTTTTTCGCGATCTTCGTTATTCGTTATTCGCGATCTTTGATTTTGGCATTTTGTTTTTACGATTTTTGTTATACGCGATTTTCGACTCAGGCGATTTTTGTGTTTGGCGATTTTTGTTTTTTGCGATTTAGATTTGGCGTTTTTTAATTTTGGCGATTAATGTTATTCGCGATTTTCGATTTTTTTGATATTTGTCTTTGGCGCTTTTTGTTTCTTGCGGCTTTTGTTATTCGCGATTTGCGGTTCTATTATTTGCAATTTTCGGTTTCGGCGATTATTGATTTTGACGATTTTTGTACTTTGCGATTTTTGATTTTGCCGATTTTTGATTTTGGCGATTTTTGACTTGGCGATATTTCATTTTTCGCTATTTTTGATTTTGGCGATTTTTGTTTGTTGCGATTTTTGATTTTGGTGATTTTTGATTTTAGCGATTTTTGATTTTGCGATTTTTGATTTTGGAGATTTTTGATTTTTGCAATTTTTGTTATTCGGGATTTTCGGTTTTGGCGATTTTTGATTTTGGCGATTTTGTTTTTTACGATTTTTGTTTTTTGCGATCTTCGTTATTCGCGTTTTTTGATTTTGGCATTTTGTTTTTACGATTTTTGTTAACGCGATTTTCGATTCAGGCGATTTTTGTGTTTGGCGATTTTTGTTTTTTGCGACTTTAGATTTGGCGTTTTTTAATTTTGGAGATTTTTGTTATTCCCGATTTTCGATTTTTTTGATATTTGTCTTTGGCGCTTTTTGCTTTTGCGATTTTTTTTATTCGCGATTTGCGGTTCTGGCGATTTTATTTGCAATTTTTCGGTTTCCGCGATTTTTGATTTTGGCGATTTTTTGTACTTTGCGATTTTTGATTTTGCCGATTTTAGCTTTTTTTTTCCAATTTTTGATTTTGGCGATTTTTGACTTGGCGATATTTGTTTTTTTTTTCGCTATTTTTGATTTTGGCGATTTTTGTTTGCTCCGATTTTTGATTTTGGTGATTTTTGATTTTAGCTATTTTTGATTTTGCCGGTTCTTGGCCTTAGCGATTTTTATATTTTGCGATTTTTGATTTTGGAGATTTTTGATTTTGGTAATTTTTGTTATTCGGGATTTCCGGTTTTTGCGATTCTTGATGTTGGCGATTTTGTTTTTTACGATTTTTCTTGTACACGATTTTCGGCTCAGGCGAATTTTGTGTTTGGCGATTTTTGTTTTTTGCGATCTTCGTTATTCGCGATTTTTGATTTTGGCGATTTTGTTGTTTACGATTTTTGTTATACGCGATTTTCGGCTCAGGCGATTTTTGTGTTTGGCGATTTTTGTTTTTTGCGATTTTAGATTTGGCGTTTTTTAATTTTGGCGATTTAAAATTAGATGTAAGAAATTCATTTTATATGGGAAAGTACAAACATACAATACTACATTTTTATATACAAGAAGAAAAATAATTTATTTTATTTTTTATTTATACTGTCAAAACTGTCTTATAGGATTATGAAATATATTGCACAAGAGCCACTCCAATCGACTTTAAGAGCCGTATGTGGCTCGCGAACCGCGTTATGGCCACCTCTGCTCCATAATATAATATTATTGTTAACTAAACAATAAATCTTGATAATACTTTACAGTCAAATTATGAAGATATCGAACTAATTGAATATCTAATATATTTATTTTATTTGAAATTCAGGCAACGGAACTGGCTGAAAAAATTTTCTTCATAAAAAAAATCATGTGAGTCCGATCACAGGGAAGATGTGTAAACATCTAGTAAGTAAAGATTTTTTTATGTCATTTTTTAAAATCAAACAGAAAGCGTCATCTATGTATCACTTATAGCAAAAACTGTTTCAGCTAATTCAACAACCGTTTGCTGTAAAACGTTAAAAATATTCTAATATAAACGTATATAAGTGATACATAGATGACGCTTTTAAAAAAGTGTCATAAAAAAACAATTTTATATCATAATTTGTTCACCAATACAATCATAAGTCACACAGCGTTATCTGCTTCATCTCACACCGATATGAGTTACGCTGTTTTTGTGATTGTATTGTGAAATAGAAATTTACCCCCCTGCGCGTATAGATGTTTACACATCAAAAAAATTTTAGATTTAAATTTATAACAATTTCTATAAAACAGACTTGTTTTAAATATTTTATTTTTTATAAATTTCCTTATTTTAAGTATAGTTTTAAGTTAAATGATCCCCTCAGCATTATTTTTATTATTATTTTTTTTTATTTTATTGTTTTTTTAGTAGCAGAAATCTGAAATCTAGTACACTTCGTGTTCCTTAACACTTTTTAATAACAAAGCTACAAAAGAGGTAAAAACAAAATTAATTTACTTTCTTTTAAATATTAAAATCAGTAAGTTGTTGTTGTTTTTTTCTTTATATTTTTCTTTTTTTAATATTAAAACCAAAAACAAATAACCTTCGTGACCATGTTTGTCATGTTTAAAGTTTGGCTGAAAGACAAGCAAAAACAATCTAAAAGAAACTATATTAATCAAAAGTTTATAAAGATATCAAATAAGGCAGTTTTGTATTTTTAAGCAGAAGATAATCAGTTTTAAATACAATTTTTTTTTTGTGTAAAAAGAAAAAATAATTAATAAAAAGCAAAAAAAAAAAGATAATTAAAATTCACGCAAAGCAAAGTTTTTTATAAAAGGAAAATTAAAAGATAGTTAAGGTTGATTAAACGCTGAACTTTGAAATTAAAATAAAATGATCCGTAGGCTAAATATTTAAGTTTAGAGTTTGAAGCTTGAAATGTTATTAAAAAAGAGATATGGAAAAATTAAATTTATAATATTAATAGGCTATGTGATTTCTTGTGACCGATGTTTTGTTCTACCGTTTTATCCTGATTTTGACCAAATGTATATTATTTGAAAGTTATTTCTTTTTAGCCGTTTTGCAGATTAACAAATTTTAAAATTTATTCCTTTATTTTGAGTAAATTTCATTTAAATTTTCTATTAACACATACATAAAATTACACATATCCTATGTGTGTTTTATTAAACTTGTTAATGAGTTTGTTCTCTTAATTCACAATAATAATAAACCATAAAAGTGTCGGTTTGTGAATTGGCTAAGTTCAAAAATAAAGCTGCCTTGAAATTGCACTCGAATTTCGAGTGCTGGAATCTGCTAGTTATTTAAAAGCAAAAACTTTAAGACAAAATTTATTCTGACCGGGTCGGCGAAAGAACGACATAAAATGGTTGCATGGCTTTAATTCCTGCACCAGCTGGATTTTATATGGGTATAGGCCAAGATCTTTGCACAAAATGTTCAGCGTAGTGGACAGACAGAGACATAATTAAATCTATCCACAGTTCGTCGGCTGTTATGCTCAGATGGACGATTAAGTGCGCCATAAAAATCACGAAGTCGTTTATAAGTTGACTGATTTTTAAAGTAAATTTGGATAATTTGGTAGCGTTGTTCAAGCGAGTATCTATTCCTGATGATTTGCCACAGAATACTGATCAAATATATCAAAAAGAGAGTGCAGTAGGACAGTTCGTTTGACAGAGATTGTGGACCATAAAAGCTGTTAAATAGATCAACAATCGTAGATCTGTATAAAGTTCAAAGAAACTTTTATCTTGAGTAATTTAAGTAGATAAAAAGAACTTCTAACACCGTTTAATAAATCGTGTATCGTATATAACTACCATCTTTAAGTCCATGCAGACGAACACTGCTGTTGGCCAATGCCAAAGTGGTTACTTGGATTGACTTTGTAAATTCCTTGAGAGGTGTCTTAGAACATCTATCGTGGGCTCTTTGTCAAGTTTTAGTGAAAAAAATTGCGGGTCTTTCAAACCACTGAATTAATCAACAATTATAGTATTTTAAGGCAGCTAAATTAGTCACCAATTCTGGGCCATTAAAACTACAAAATTGGTCAAGAATTGAGTTTTTAACAACGAAAAGCTGGTCACCAATCGTGGCAATTTGAAAGAGCTGAATTAAGCACAAATAGTGTTACTTTAAAACCGCTAAATTATTCGTCATCAAATGTGGGCTCTTAAGCCTTTCAATTAATCACCAATCAAGAGTCTTTAAAAACTTTGAATTAATGTCCATCTTTTGCTACTTATAGCAACAGAAACGGTCACTGTTTATGGGTCTTTAAATTCACCAAATTAGTCCCCAAAATGTCGAGTCTTGAGAGATCATATAAAACAACAATCGCGAGTCATCACCAGCTGTAGGTTATTAAAAGCGCTGAATTAAGCTCTGATAGCAGATCTTTATATAACTAGAATATTCATAATTTACGGGTCTTTAAAACTACCTAGCTATTTCCTAACGAAAAGGAACTTCAAAACCGCTAAGACAATAGCTAAACATGGGAAGTTTCAGATATTTTAGGGAACGCTATTTAAAATCGCTAAAGGAGCCACATGTCATTGGTTTTTAAAACTACCAAATTATCACCAAATTACTAAATTATGGCCAATACCTGATACTTTTAAATATTTTATAGAACATAAATAATGAATGTTTTGAACCGCTAAATCATTGACCGACAGCGGGAAGGGGAGAGGGATCTCTATATGCGATCTCCGTGGATCTCTATAGCGACGAAATTAATAACCTATAACAGATCACTGAAGTAGTCACTAATCATGTGGTCTTTCAAATTAAAGACCATTGATCTTGGAAACTGCAAAATTAATAATCAATTGTGGATCAAAATCGCTAAATTAAGCACCAGGCTTTAAATCGCTGAACTAAACACCAATTCCAAGTGTTTGAAACTGACAAATTCAAATCAAGTCAAAAAAAAAGCAAAATATAAATCACCTATGTGAGACTTTCAAACTGCTGAACTGTTGACCAATCACAGGTCTTTAAAACCGATAAATTAATCAGCAACCAATCTTTAAATATATTACCACCTAATAAATCGCCATTCCTGGAACTTTAAAACCGCTGAATTATCTGTCAATTGTTTGTCTTAAGAATCCTTGAATAAATCGATAATCGAGTATCTTTAAAACCGCTGAATCAATATTCAGGTCTTTTATGAAGTTGAGAAATCGATTAGTGAGAAATATTCTCAATCAATAATATATCCCTTCTAAGAACTTTATCGACTTTATTCAACTTGTTGTTTACCGGAAGGAACTACCTTAATAAAAATGGTATAAAAAAAAACTTCACGGGGTACATACGCACAACTTATCACTGAACATTCTAAAGGGTCTACTGGATGGAAATAAACCTCGAGAAAAATACAGAACAAATCATGTAGAAACTACAACAAGCATAGGGCCATAAGAAATCTCCTCACTATAGTGACTAATAAACCGTGAGACACAGACTGAACCAATAAGTGTTCATTGATCGGGTCTGCAACAACTGCGAAACTTTTTAAAATATTGGTGGAACGTGTATAGTGGTGACACATTAGGGTGCCCCTTAATAAAAAAAAAGTGTTCAAACTGTCGGTCTCACCCCCTAGAAATATCCGAATAGCAAAAGAACTGAGAAATACAAAGTTTTGGGCCAATCAGCAAACGTTTAGTCGTGGCGCCAAGCTATTGAAAATTTCAAGTGTGTTTATATTCAGATTTTACGAAAATTTCGTTCTATAGTTTAATTCTACCGACAAGCTGTTATATAATTCGGGATCAGTATTAAATTATCCTTTCAAAAGGCTATAAAACTTCAAAATCGAATAAAAACTCGCCAAGAAATAGCAAATGCGCCAGAACACTTTTGTGCCAAAAAAAAAAAACTAGGTCATGAAATTTGATGGCATTTTTTTCAACTTTGAGAAATTGATAAAAGCCATCATTCTTTTTTGGTCTCTATACTTATAAGTACTCAGATATGAGTATTGTTTTATTACCACGTTGTTAACCTATTGCGCATTGAGACCGAAAATTGGAATTTTTATTGATAAAATTTTTAAAACTCCTTTTTCTAGTTTGAAAAAATTTTCTTAAACAAAATTTAAAAAAATTAATATATTACTTTAAGGTTTTATTAAATACATGTTGCAGATTAACTGTGTCAATTTTTAAGTAAATCCCTCTTCCAGAATTTTTGTGACAAGGATTTTATTTTTGCGGATTTCGAGAAAAATGGGATTTTTGTGAAATATTCTGTAAATGTACTCTTTCTAAATACTTTGTATCAAAAATTCATCACTTTTCTACTTTTAAGTGTTATATTTTATCTTAATAGCCTAGGGTTTCGGAAAAAAATAATATGACTCCATTAACCCTTTTGGAATTGGGGTCACATATGACCCCAAACTAATAAAAGACAATTTATGCAAAAAATTAAAATATTTGGTAAGTGCTGTCCAATTTTTAGATGCGATGCTTAAAATATAATAACAAAATGTGTAGAAGTTTCGTTCCGAAAATTTGGGATAAATCCGAGAACGCTAACCCATTATTTTCCAAGGCCAGATTTGGATTTTAAGATATTTTTAAATAAAAATTTACCGAAAACGAGTTTTTCTATTAAACTCGTTGATACCACTATTTAGAATTTAAGAAAAATAATTTGGTTAATTTTTTTTTTTATTTTAGCTTTCAGTGCTCTTGAGGTCAAAATTATCCATTGTTATATATATCTGGTGCAATTATCTGCTTATTGCTCGCGAATATAAATTAAAACAACTTGGGTCATATGTCTCAAAAATAGGACTTTTTTTGAAATTCACAACTTCTAATGAATTTTTGCAATATCCCGTAGAGCTCCACTCTTAAAAGGGCGGTACAAATTTCTAATACAAATACATTTACAGCAATATTAATAGATTTTTTAAAGGTTTTTTTAAATTTCGCTAATAAGATTTATACGGCACTATTGGCGAATCTTTAAGAATGTATTCGCATTCAATTTCAAATAAGCTCTATTTGCTTTGTTTTATATGAATATTTATCATATTTATGTTTAACCTATTTAAGCTAACAGTTTCCTGAAACTAATTAATTTCCTGAAACTCTTCATTGTTCTTTAAATTACACAATTTATCATTCCACTTTGAACTTTGAGAAATAAACAAGTGTTTAAAAAAATATATATAAATTTCTTTTATTTACAATAACTAATTAAATGCAATTTTTCTAATTGTTCTTACATGAAAAATATAAAATACATTAAATTGTTTGTCCTTTAATCAATTGTTGAAAAAATAATTTATTTTAATTACAATGTTACGCATTTTTCCTGGCACGCTGACAAACCTCCACAAATACCAGAATATTGAATAAATTATTGAAAATGCTGTATCATCGCACACAATAATGAAGACCGGTCAGCATCATCAACGTCATCAACATCGTCATGACCAACAAGCGTTTTAAATAAGAAAAAAAAAGTTCAACCTCTGTAGTTGAACTCTCTGACCACCAACCAACATATTCCAACTTAACCATAAACACATACCAGCCAGCTAACGACGGACCAGCATGAACAACAGTATCGTTTATGTTGCAGCAGAACATGCTCAAACAGAAGCCACTATAATTATAATCACCATCGTCATTATTACTATTTCTGCAGTGAGTTGTATGCCCACTGCTGTTTTTCTCTTCACTTTTTTTTTTTTTTTTGTTGTACATTTTTAAATTAATAAAATAGTCATTCATTGAATGCTGCACTCTGGGGCTGAATTTAGTTTCAGGTTGAAAATTCATTTAAGAAAAATTAAAATTTTATTATGAATTAATCGGAACAAAAAAAGTGAAATACCAAAGTCAATATATATACAAAGATAGCTATTATCTATAATATTAATAGGCTAGGCGATTTCTTGTGACCGATGTTTTGTTCTACCGTTTTATCCCGATTTCGACCAAGCGTATATTATTTGAAAGGTATTTCTTTTTAGCCGTTTAGCAGATTTACAGATTTTTTAATTTTTTCCTTTATTTTGAGTAAATTGCACCTAAAGTTGCTACTAACACATACATTAAATTATACAACGCTATGAGTGTGTTTATTAAATTTGTTAATGCGTTTGTAATAAAAATGAGTTTGTTTTTTTGTGTTGATTTGTGAATTGGTTATAATTGATTAGCATACCTTTAGGGTCTTTTTAATGAAAAATAAAATTTCCTAGAATTTGCACTCGAATTTCGAGGGCTGGAATCTGCTAGTTTTTATAATTACCTCACTATCCAACTTCATATACGCAAAAGTATTCGATTATTTCAAATTTGTTTCTACAACTTTAAGTAGTTAGTTTTAGTTCCAAAATAGCAATGATTTTTAAAACTTTATTAAGATAGAAAATTACAGGAATACTTTTCTAACGAAAAGTACTTTTTTAAGAGAAGGCACTTTTTTATGAGAAGGTACTTTTTTAAGAAAAATTAATCTCACAAGAAAAGGTCCTTTCTTAACAAAATGTACTTTTTAACAAAAGGTACTTTTCAAGAGAAGGCACTTTTTTGAGAAATGTATTTTTTAAAGAAAACGTCCGTAAGAAAATGTATTTTTTCACTAAAAGTACTTTTCCAGAAAACAAACTTTTATTAAGAAAATATGCTTTTTAAGAAATTTTCCTTTTAAGAAAGTGTGCTGTATTAAGAAACGGTTATTTTTTGAGAAAAGCAATTTTTTATGAATAATTACGTTTTTAAGAAAATGTAAATTTTTAAAAAAGTACTTTTTAAGAACTGGAGTCAAAGAAAATGTGTTTTTTAATAAATGGTGCTTTTTCCAAAAAATTAATCTTTTTAAGAAAAGGCACTTTTTCAACAAAATTTGCTTTTTTAATCGGGGTACTATTTTTTAAATACTTTTTAAAAAAAAATACTTTTCTGAGAAAAAAAAATTAAGAAAAGGTACTTTTTAACAAAATGTATTTTATTAATAATAAGTATTTTTGAAGAAACGGCAATTATTTAAAAAAAGGTAAATTATTAAGAAAGGGTACTTTTAAAAAAATAAGACTCTTCTATTAACAAAATGTACTCTACTAATGAAAGTTACTTTTCTGAAAAATTAATTTTTTTCAGAACACACTTTTTCAGAAAACGAAAATTTTCTTAAAAATTTTCTTCTTCAGAAAAAGAAAATTTTCCTAAAAATTTAGATATTCTTAAAAATTTTCTTCTTCGGAATATATAATTTTTCAGAAAAGGAAAATTTTCTTCAAAATTTAAATTTTCTTAAAAATTTTCTTCTTCAAAAAAGGAAAATTTTCCTAAAAATTTAAATTTTCTTAAAAATTTTCTTTTTCAGAATATATACTTTTTCAGAAAAGAAAATTTTTTTAAAATTGAAATTTTCTTAAATATTTTCTTCTTCAGAATATATGCTTTTTCAGGAAAGGAAAATTTTTTTAAAAATTTTCTTAAAAATTTACCTTTTCTGAAAAAGTATATATTCAGAAAAAATTACATTTTTCAAAAAAGTACCTTTTCTTAACAAAAAATTTGCTTTTCTAAGGTGAGGAGCTTTTTTACGAAAAATGACTTTGTTCGTAACAAAATGCACTTTTTTAAAAAAATTATTTTTTTATCATAGAAAAGGTACTTTTTAAGGTAATACATATATCTCTTTTATTCGGGATACTTTTTGAAAAAAGACATTTTTTTTGAGAAAGAGTAATTTTTTTTAAGAAAAGGTACTACTTTAAGAAAACTTACTTTCTTTTAAATGTACTTTTTAAGCAAATGTACATTTTTAACAAAGTACTTTTTAAGAACTGGTGCCAAAGAAAATATACTTTTTAAAAAATGGTGCTTTTGCGGAAAATTTATCTTTTTAAGAAAAGGTACTTTTTTAATCGGGATACTTTTTTTTCAATACTTTTTTAAAAAAATTTACTTTTCTATGAAAAAAAAAATTAAGAAAAGGTACTTTTAAACAAAAGGTGCTGTATTAATAATAAGTACTCTTTTAAGAAAATGTAATTTTTTAAGAAAAGGTGAATTATTAAGAACCGAGTACTTTTTAAAATATATTACTATTCTAAGAAAAGTTACTTTATTAGCAAAATGTACTTTATTGAAAAATTTAATTCTTTCGGAACATACACTTTCTCAGAATATGAAAATGCGCTTAAAAATTATCTCATTCAGTATATATACTTCTCAGCATATCAAAATTTTCTTAAAAATTTAGCTTTTCTGAAAAAGTATATGTTCAGAAAAAATTAGTTTTTTCAAACAAGTACTTTTTTTAGTATAAAATTTACTTTTCTAAGGTAAGGAGCTTTTTTATGAAAAATGACTTTGTTCGTAACAAAATGCGCTTTTTTAAGAAAATGATTTTTTTTTTTTTATAGAAAAGGTACTGTTAAAGAAATATATCTTTTTTATTCGGGATACTTTTTGAAAAAAGACAATTTTTTTGAGAGAGGTTACTTTTTTTAAGACAAGGTATTTTGTTGAGAAAAGGTACTATTTTAAGAAAACTTACTTTTTTTTAAATGTACTTATTAAGAAAATGAACTTTTTTAATAAAATCTTGTTAAGAAAATGTTCTTTTTGGAAAGGGTACTTTTTTACGATAAGGTACTTTTTTAAGAAATATAAATTTTTTAAGAAACGGTAATTTTTAAAGAAAATGCACTTTGTTAAAAAAATGTACTGTCTTTAGAACATGTTTTTCTTTTATTAAATGTAATATATGTACTTTTATAAGAAAATGTACTTATTAGAAAAGGTACCTTTTTAAAATTTATAACATATTTTTTCAGAAAAAAGTACCTTTTAAAGAGAAACTTGTTTTTTAAGAAAATTTACTTTTTAAGAAAATTTACTTTTTTATCATAGAAAATTCACTTTTTAAAAGAAGGTATTTTTTTCAAGAAAATGTACTTTTATAGAAAATGTGCTGTTTTGGATTATGTATTTTTTTTTTAAATAGGTACTTTTTAAGGAAGGTTACTTGAAAGAAACGGTACCTTTTGATGTAAAAAGTAAGTTTTTTCCATCGAAAATGTACTTTTTAAAGAAATTGTGTTTCTTTAATAAAAAAAGTACTTTTTTAAAAAGGGTGCTTTTTTAAGAAAAGGTAATGCTTCACCAAAAGTCGCTTTCTTAATAGGGGTAATATTTAAAAAATAATAATTTTTAAGAAAGGAATTTGTCCACGAAAATTTGTTATGTAGAAAAATATACTTTTTTAAGAAAAACCACTTTTAAAGAAAAGTTTCCATTTTAAGTAAAGAAAATTTATTTTTTATAAAAAAGTTCTTTTTGAGTTAATATATATTTCTTTAAAAAAATGTACCTTTAAAGGAAGAGTATTTTTTAAAGAAACGGTACTTTTTGGTAAAAAACTTCTTTTTATAGAGATGATGTTTTTTAAGAAAAGTAAGTTTTTGTCATAGCAAAGGTACTTTTTTAAGAAATTGTGTTTTTTTATAAAAAAGTACTTTTTTAGAAAGGGTGCTTTTTTAAGAAAAGGCAATGTTTCAACAAAAGTTACTTTTTTAATTGGGGAATATTAAAAAAAAGCTGTTTGTTAAGAAAGGTATTTCTCTACGAAAATTTGTTATGTAGAAAAATTTACTTTTTTAAGAAAGGCTACTTTTAAAGAAAAGTTTATATTTTAAGTAAATTTGCTTTTTAAAATAAAATAACTTTTTTACTAAAAGGTATTTTTTGTGATAGAAGGTGCACTTTTTAAGAAAATGGGTTTTTTTTAAAGAAAATTTACTTTTTTAGAAAAAAGTAATTCTTAAGATAATCTTCTTATATAGCTGCTTAAATTCGTTGAGGTTGAGGAAAGTTATACGTGCACAATCAATTTTACATTCAATTTTTTCAAGATTTTTTCAACATTTTCCTTCACTCAAACCTCTATAACTAGAGTTCTAATTAGCGTAGGCTATGGAGACAAGTCTAAGAGCACTCAGTGGATCAAGCTATTTCTGTTTAAATTCGTTAAGTTTGGGGAAAGTTATGCGTTCACAATCAACTTTACATTATGCAACACGAAAGTTAACGTACAGAATTCATTATAATAATTGCATATCACAACTCTGTCTTAAGGTGTGAATTGCCAAAAATTTTAATAACTTTAGGTGGCACACAAGGTGGCCTTTATTTCTGTGTGTTCAACTAATATTTATAATGAAATAAACTTAATGAATTAAATAGATTAAACAACATTGAAAGAAATAAATTGAATGATAAAATAAAATCTCCTAGAATTTGCACTCGAATTTCGAAGGCTGGGCTCTGCCAGTATATATCACTTTAGAAAGGTACCTTTAAAGGAAGGGTATTTTTAAAGAAACTGTACTTTTTGGCGAAAAAGTTCTTTTTATAAAGATGATGTTTTTTAAGGAAAGTAAGTTTTTGTCATAGAAAAGGTACTTTTTAAAGAAATGGTGTTTTTTTTTTTTTTTTTTATTAAAAATACTTTTTGTAAAAAATAATACTTGTTTAAGAAGATATACTTTTGTTATTATGATACCATTTTTAGAAAAGGTACTTTTTTGATCAAATCTATTTTTGAAAAGGGTTCTTGTAAAAAATTTCTTTTTTAAGAAAAGGCACTTATTTCAGAAAAGTAACTTTTTTAAGAAAATATTTTTTTTTTATGGAAAGGGTAATTTTTAAGGAATTGTACTTTTTTAAGAAATTATATTTTTCTTATAAAGGGCACTATTTAAAAAAAATACTTTCTTTAAGAAAAGATACTAATTTAAAATAAGGTACTTTTTTAAGAAAATTGTATTTTTTAACAAAGAGGTATTTTTTAAAAAAGGTACTGTTGGAAGAAAATTAATTTGTTAATCCTCTAGTGAAATCTATTGGAATGCATGGTTTAGCTTTTTATATATGGAAGATCAGGAAGGTACTAATTTCTGTCTTTTGGGCGGCTTACCCCGGTAACGCTTGAATATGGAAAACTGGTTCCTTGGCTGTTATTTTTATCTTTGCAAGAATCTACATTCGAAATTCCATATTCCTAGATTCATTTGTTTTAAAATGCAAATGGTTCCGTTTTCCCCTTTTTGAAAATATTTAATTTCCCTCAATGAATCTTTACGCCTCACATTCAAAATTTCAAGTTCCAAATAGATGTTTGTCATATATTATTAATGCAGAGTAGCAGAGTGAATTGTCAGCGTATATATACATTTGGGTGGCCCTTCATTATATGGAGAGAAAAAAGTGTTTGAATTTAATGTCTCACCTAGAAATATGCGAATAGCAAAAAAACTGAGAAATAAAAAGTTTTGGGTTCATCAAAAAAATATGTTTATATGGAAAAATATGACTTTTCAGATTTTACGAAAATTTCGTTCTATAGATAAATTTTTTCGACAAGCTGTTATATGAATCGATTTCAGTACTAAATTATCTATTTCAAAAACTATATAACTTCAAAATATAATAAAAACGCCAAAAAAAAAAAAAACTATGCCGTGAAATTTGACGGAAATTTTTTTAACTTTAAGAAAATAATTAAGGCCATTATTTTATTATTTTGTTTTTTGTCTCTATACCTATGAGCACACAGACATGAAGTATTGTTTTATTACCACGTTTTTAACCTATTGCGCATTGAGACCGGAAATTGGAAATTTTTGTGATAAAATTTTTAAAACTCCTTTTTCAAGTTTGAAAAAACTTTCTTAAACAAAATTTAAAAAAAATTAATCTATCACCTTAAGGTTTTATTAAATACATGTTGCAGATTAACTGTGTTCATTTTTAAGTAAATCCCTCTGCCAGAATTTTTTTGACAAGGATTTTATTTTTGCGGATTTCGAGAAAAATTGGATTTTTGTGAAATATTCTGTAAATGTATTATTTCTAAATACTTTGTATCAAAAATTCATCAATTTTCCAATTTTAAGCACTGAATGGTTAAATAAATAAAAATTAACCGAATTATTTTTCTTAAATTCTAAATAGTGGTAATAGAAAAACTCGTTTTAGGTCATATTTACTTAAAAATATCTTAAAATCCAAAGCTGGTCTTGGCAAATAATGGGTTAACGTTCTCGGATTTATCCCAAATTTTTGGAGCGAAACTTCTACACAGTCGGTTATTATATTTTAAGTGTCGCATCTAAAAATTGGACTTTATTAGCTTGGGGTCATATGTGACCCCAATTCCAAAAAGGGTTAATGGAGTCATATTATTTTTTTCCGAAACACTAGGCTATTAAGATAAAATATAACATTTAAAAGTAGAAAATTGATGAATTTTTGATACAGAGTATTTAGAAATAATACATTTACAGAATATTTCATAATACATTTACAGAATATATTCTAAATTAAGTATAACCTAATTTTATACATCAATCGAAAGGTCTCAAAGTGCTGTATTCATAAAATGCAAAAAAAATTTATTAATTTCCTCTTTGAAGTCATGGGGTGAAAATATTCAAAAAAGGGGAACAATGTGGAAATATTCTCACACTATGACCTGAAAGAAGTCAATGGCTATAATTTTTTGTGATATACGAACGCCCGATTTTGAGACCTTTCGATTGATGTATAAAATAAGATTGCTCTTAATTTAGAATATATAAAAAAATACACTTTTCGAAAAAAGTGCAAATAAAGTGCGACATTTTTTGTTAGAATCGAAAACGGCATAAGAAAGTTTTTTCAAACTTGAAAAAGGAGTTTTAAAAATTTTATCACAAAAATTTCCAATTTCCGGTCTCAATGCGCAATAGGTTAACAACGTGGTAATAAAACAATACTTCATATCTGAGTACTTATAGGTATAGAGACCAAAAAAGAATGATGGCTTTAATCAATTTCTCAAAGTTGAAAAAAATGCCGTCAAATTTCATGCCCTTGTTTTTTTGGCACAAAAGTGGTCTGGGGCATTTGCTATTTCTTGGCGAAGTTTTATTCGATTTTGAAGTTTTATAGCCTCTTGAAGGGATAATTTAATACTGATCCTGAATTATATAACAGCTTGTCGAAAAAAATAAACTATAGAATGAAATTTTCGTAAAATCTGAAAAAGTTATATTTTCCCCATATAAAGTCAGTCGCGTTGAGGCACCTCTATTTTTTTTTTTTTTTTTATTGACCCTAAACTTTGTATTTCTCAGTTCTTTTGCTATTCGCAAACTTTTAGGGGTTGAGACCGAGAATTTGAAGACTTTTATATTAACACTTTGAACACTTTTATAATGTGAACACAGCACTTTGAGACCTTTCGATTGATATATAATACAAGGTTGCTCTTAATTCAGAATATATAAAAAAATACACTTTTCCAAAAAGGGCAAAAAAAGGGCGACACTTTTTGTCAGAAAGAAAACGGCATAAGATATAATGTTTTTTTTTATTTTTTTTTTTTTTTTTTTGTAAAATTCTACTTATTATAATTTGTGTAATTTTGAAATTTTTAATTTTTGGTTTATTTTTAGTAATTTAATTGTTAATGTGTTTCGTTTTAAAGTTAAAAATAATTTAGAAATTTAAAAAGAAATATTCAATGTGGCCAAGAATGGCGTTAGTAAAGTATTTCATGTTTTGTATAATTTCATTTTATTATATATATTTTAATAATTTCAGCCCATTGTGAGCTTTTTTGGGTGTGTATTGTGTTTGATGCAACAAAATAGTTCAGAATTGTAGTGCTTCAAAAGTAGTGCTTTAAATTATTACCACATGGATTGAACAATTTTCATTCATATACGAATGTAAAACATGTTTTTTTTTATTTTAATTGAAGAGCATTTAAAAAGTATTAATTATCTGTAACAAATATCCTGTATTACAAGAAAATCGTTGAAACATTTTATATTGGGTAGAGATTTTTCCTCCATGAGTTGACCAAGTGCTACGCAATAATTTATACAAAAATTAAAATTGCAACATTTAAACGAAATTTTAATGTTGGTTTTAAAACTATGATTATCATTATTATCAGCAGCATGAGTGCACTTTAATCCTGTTGGTTTTGGGTAAACTCATGCATGATGATCACATAAAATCTTTGTAAATTTTCTCCATAAGACTTGTATGATAAAGTTAATTTACTTCTTACTTTTTTGGCTCGTTATTGGCGATAAATTACAATGTATTGAAAATGTTTCGTGTTATTTATTACGATGAACTTTTTTTTTTGCAAGTTTTTTAATTGCTTCTGAGAGAATAAAGAAGGAAAATCACCAAAGTATAAGAAGGTTAAAAAAAAAATATTATTAAAAAAAGGAAAAGTCATTAAAATAATAAGAAAAATTAATGATACAGAGGAAGCGACATTTTTTAATGAAAATATATAAAATGTAGGTTAAACGATTTTTTTTTTTTTGCTAGAAAGTAAGTATTTTTTTGCAAAAATTTGTCATAATTTTAGGTTGTATTTTAAAGTAAACCCATGAGTTTTTGAAAGTATTTAAGTATTGGATTTATCATAGTTCTGTGAAAATATAGACTAAGGAAATCTAGTTATAAATTATAAAAAACAGGAAAGTTTAGTGCTTAAATGGGAAGCGGTTTTTAAAATGCAAAATTTTGACTTGGAAATCAGCACATCAGTATATATTTCTAAGGAGTTATAGTAAACAAAATATTTTTAAAAAGCATACAAAATACTATATCCAAATTTGAAGGTATCTTTTCTATTTAAATTTCGCAGTTTTATCAATTTGGGAAAGTAATTAATTTTTCAGGTTAATTTTTTTGACAATTGTGCCAAATTTCATGTCAAATTCTCCAATGCTTCAACACTGATCTTGGTTTTTGTAAACAACTAAAAGTGAATTTGGAAATTTCGGTGGACAAAGAAGTTTCATTTTATGAAAATTATGCTGACCGTTGTACAAGTGGTACAGATAGTTCCAAGAAGGCAGAGTTTTTAACAAAGTTGAAGAAGAGAGCGTCCCGGAGCATAGTGCTATATTTTGCCAATCTGGGACGACTAAAATACAATTTTACTTATATTAACTTGAAATTCGGTATTCAGGTTATTTCTGACTGCGAAAATAACATTATGAAAAATGTGGTCTGCCGGGATACCGACCACATCCTTTTTAAAAGATTGTAGTTTTCACGATATTCACTTAAAATTTGATACACATGTTTCTCAAAGCCACCACAGTATATCGTCGTAAACAAAATAAGAAAGAATATGTAGTGCAGGCTATGAAAGTAATGAGCCTTTTTATATAAACTAGCAGATTCCAGCACTCGAAATTCGGGTGCAAATTCCCTGGAAATTTTATTTTTTTCATTTAATAAAGACCCTAAAGGTATGCTTCATAATTCAACTCATTTTAAATGAAGAAAACAAAGTCAACACAATAACACAAACACATTAATGAATTTAATAAGCACACACATAGCATTGTATAATTATACCCTATACCACTATGTGGATTGGGTATAATGACTTTGTGCTGCTGTTTGTAACAACCAAAAATATTTGACCTACACCCATCTTTAATTATACCGATCGAATCAGAATCACTATCTGATTCGATATAACGATGTCCGTCCGTCCGTCCGTCTGTGTGTCCATGTAAAGCTTGTAATTAAACTGCAGGTCGCAAATATGAATATATTTTGACGAAATTTGGTATTTGATCTTTTATCGGCCATGGGATGAACGCTATTGAAACTGGTGAGAATCAGTCCATGTTCAGACCTAGCCCCATACAAATGACCCCTATGAAATCAACATATATTGCCATAACATCCAAATTATCATACAAATCTTAGTCAAATTGGGTTTGTATGTATATATTACATCCACTAATCAGTAGTCCAAAAATGATCCCTATTGGACAACTCTTAGTCATAGGCCCCATATAGAGATGCTTCCCGATATTCACTTAAATATATCAAAAAACAAAAATATTGCACTGATTCTTCTCAAATTTTGTTTGTATATATTTTTGCAAAATACAAGAGACTTTACCAAACATGGTCCGGATCGGTCCATTTTTGGGCTTAGTCCCCATATAGATATAGCATCCGATATGAACTTCTTCATATCTGCAGCCGAAAAAATTAATAAAAATCCCACTCAAATTTTGTTTATGCTTATGTTCTATATCCAGTTAGTTGGGCCTGAGAGATAGGGTCTCTAAACTCATGGTATAGGGTACCGTATAGTCAGTCTAGACCGACTATAATTTTCTTACTTGTTTTATGTATGTGTTAGTAGCAACTTTAAACGATCATAACTCCAAAAAAATTTTCCAGGCGATGAAAATCTGTAAATCTGGGTAACAACGAAGAAGAAATACCTTTCAAATAATAATTTTTTTTGTCAAAATCGGGGTAAAACTGTCACAAAAAACTGCCTTGCCTATTAATATTATAAATGAAAATTTAACCCCACATAATCATAGTTTTTAAAACTCCAGTAGGCCCAAATAAAGATGATTATTTATCAGCAGCTTATGCACTTCGTAGAATGTATCTATAATATTAATAGGCTAGACGATTTCTTCTGACCGATGTTTTGTTCTACCGTTTTATACCGATTTTGACAAAACATATATTTTTCGAAAGGTATTCCTTTTTAGCTGTTCACCAGACTTACAGATTTTAAAAATTTTGCCTTTATTTTGAGTAAATTGCATTTAAATGCTATGTGTGTGTTTATAAAATTTGTTAATATGATTGAAAATTTGTTGTCTTCATTCACAAAATAATGAACCCAAAAAGGTGTTAGTTTGTAAATTGGCTAAGGTGAAAAAAAAGTTGCCTAGATTTTGCACTCGAATTTCGAGCGCTGGAAGCTGCTAGTTTTAATATATTTTGCTTTCTGTTTCATTTTATTAAATCTTTCATATAATTGCAAAACACATAAAATGTTTCTTTTAAACCCGATCGCAACTCTTATATGTAAGAACTAAATTGCGCTGCTATTAGGGTTTTTCTCTACGTAATTGTATATCCCAATGGATAATGTTGGTGACTTAAGTGGAATCTCCACAGATATTACGATGAATATGGTAAATGCCTTAGTTAAATATAAAAATGGCTCATCCATGACTCACATAAACGCTTAGAGCTTGAACAACAAAATTTAAGATTTTAGACTAGTTTCTTATCGTTTTATCTCCAGACATTTCCTAATCTTTTCATCAATACAATCGTACCTCACACTGTTTTTACTCTATTTTTGTGATTGTATTGTGAAATACATTTTCACCCCCCTGGGCGTACAGATGTTTACACATCAAAAATGATTCGTGTTAAAAATTATTAATTCAAGGGCCACTTTGGTGACCATAAAGTGAAAAATTCAGTATTTCCCAAGTCGTATAATTGGCAATATTTGCACTAAAATAAAATCCTTTATATGGCCCCTAATATCTTAACATTGTTCAAATATATTTAAAGGTTTAAGCTTCTATTGGTGAAACTTTTATTTCAAATACCTATAGTTTTAATATTATATGCCATTTGCTTAAAAACTGTATGATTAATGTTATTTATACATTTCTTTTAGCTCGTTATTTAATTAAAGAAAAATCGTGCCCTTTTTATGAATTTTGATGCTTTTTTCGCATTTTGGTGATATTACTATTCCTTATGCAACAGAAATTCGGTTTTTATTTTATATATAATATATATCAACTGTGCTCGTAATAAATCAATTTTTTAAGGTATAAAGTTTTTTCTCTGTTTTACAGTAAATCATCATTACACATCTGTCATATCCATAAGACAAATATGTATGAGTTGAGCTGCAAATAAAAATTGGGGTAGAGCATCACGTTTTTTATTTATTTTATTTTTTATTATTTTGTTTTTTTTTTTTTTTAAACCGTCACACTAAAAATTGAGCGCACATTTTAAATTAATAAATTGTAGATATTTCGCAACTCTAAAAAAAAAAAATAATTATCATCGTTTTTCCTTACAAAAATAATCACATTTTAATATTGTTAGGCCAACAACAAAATATTTCAAACAATTTTTACCAATTCTCTTTCTCAAATTATTTTGCTCCTTTAATAGAAGAAATCTTTTTTTAATAAAACGTTTCTTTTTAATAAAAGGAAATGTTTAAATGAAAGGTACTTTTTAATAAAAGGAGCGCTTTAGTTAAGTACATTTTTAAAAAATTTATTTTTTAATAAAAATACTTTTTAATAAAAGGTAGTATTTCAATAAAAACTAATTTTAAATAAAAGGTAGGTACCTTTTTAGTAAAAACTAATTATAAATAAAAGGTACTTTTATAATAAAATGTACCTTTTAATATGAAGTACTTTTCTAATAAAGTTTACTTTTTTAATGAAATGTAATTTTTAATAAAAATAACTTTTAAATAAAAGGTCATTTTTAATAAAAGTTGTCTTTTGAATAAAGGGTTCTTTTTTAATACAAATCACTTTTTTTTAGTAAAAGGTACCTTTAAATAAAAGGTATTTTTTAATACAGGGAACTTTATTAGTCGGAAATATTTTTTTAGTAAAAAGTACTTTTTGATGATTTTAAATAAAAGCTACTTTTTTATAAAAGGTATCTTTTAATATGAAGTACTTTTCTATAGAAGTTTACTTTTTTAATGAAATGTAATTTTTAAACAAAATAACTTTTAAATGAAAGGTTTTTTTTACAAAAGTTGTCTTTTGAATAAAAGGTACTTTTTCTAATAAAATACAAAAAGCACTTTCTTAATAAAAGGTACTTTTAAATAAAATGTATTTTTTTAATACAGGGAACATTAGTCGAACAGTATTTTTTAGTAAGAGTACTTTTTTGATGAAAGGTACTTTTTAATAAAAGATAGTTTTTTAATAAAAAAATACTTTCTTTAATAAAAGGTACTCATTAATAAAAAGTACTTTTTTAAAAGAATTGATTTTTTTAATCAACTCGCTGGGTTAATAAAAGGTGGTTTTTTAATAAAAGGTAATTTTTTAATAAAATCAATTTTTAAATAAAAGGTACTTTTTCAAGAAAGATACTTTTTTTATAAATATAACTTTCAAATAAAAAGTAATTATTTAATAAAGGGTTTTTTTTAATAAAATGTACTTTTTTAATACAAAGTACTTTTTGTAATAAAAGGTAGTTTTTTATAAAAAATATTTTTTTACTAAAATGTACTTTTAAATAAAAGGAAGTTTTTCTCATTTTTGTAGAAAATGCTTTTTTAATAACAAGTACTTTTTGAGCTAAAGGTTTATTTCTAATAGAAAATATTTTTCTAACAAAAGATATTTTTTAACAAACGGTACTTTTTAAAATGAAGATATTTTTTAAACAAAGATTATTTTTTAGAAAGGGTATCTTTTTATAAATGTACGTTATTATAAAACGTACATTTATAATAAAATGCTCTTTTAAAAAAGGTACTTTTACTTTAATACGTACTATAGTTTAAAAAGGCACTTTTTTTAACAATGGTTATTTTTAATGAAAAGTATTTTTTAAGAAAATGTACTTTTTAATACAAGGTACTTTTAGTAAAAGGTACTTTATAATAAAAGGTAGGGTTTTAATAAAATATACTTTTTTATATATGTGTAATTTTTAGTAAAAATTACTTTATTAAAAAAGCAAATTTTTTAATGAAAACACTTATTAATAAAAATAACTTTTAAATAAATGGTACTTCTTTAATAAAAAGTGTTTTTTGTATAAAAGGTACTTTTTTAATACAAAGTACATTTATAAAAAGTATTTTTTTAAAAAGGTACTTTTTTCGTATTTAGAAAATTCGGGTTTTGAAGAAAATTTACTTTTTAACAAAAATTACTTTGCAATAAATTTTGTTAATAAATAAATTTTCTTCAAAAAACGCATTTTCTTATTAAGAAAAAAAGTACCTTTTATAAAAAAATACCTTTTATTAAAAAAATACTTTGAGTATAAGATACCTTTTTAAGAAGAGGTACTTTTGTAAGGGTAGGTACTACTTTAAGAAACTGATTTTATTACAAAGAAAATGTACATGTACGAAGTTTTATTGAAAATGTACATTTGTAGAAAAGATAAGTAAAGAACTTACTTTCATTAAAAATATTTTTTTAAAAAAGCTACTTTTTTAGGAAAAGGAACGTTTTTGGCAAATGGTATTCAAAAAAAGTATTTTTTTTTTTAAAGAAAATATACTTTTTCATGAACATGTAATGAAAGGGTACTTTGTTAAAAAAATAACTTTTTAAGAAGCAGTACTTTTTCAAGAAAAGGTACTTTGATAAGAATATGTACCTATTTAAGAAAACGTACTTTTTAAGAACAGATATTTATTAAGGAAATGTACATTTAAAAAAAAAACTTTTACAGAAGTGGTTCCCTTTTCAGCAAATGTATTATACATTTTAATGGAAAGATATTAAGAGAAGATACGTTTTTACAAAAGATCCTTTTTAAGAAAGTCGGTTTTTTTAAAAAAATTACCCTTTTAGTAAATTGTATTTTTTAAAAAAATTTACCTTTTTACGAAAAGTTACTTTTTTTAAAAATGTACGTTTTCAAGATAAGGAGGTTTTTTAAAAAAATGTACCTGTTTAGGACAAGGTACTTTTTTAAGGGGGGGGGGGACTTCATTGAGAAATTTAATTATTTAAGAAAATGTAGAATTAAAAATAAGGTACTTATTTAAGAAATTTACTTTCTTAAAAGAGTTCCTAGAGTAGCTTTTTTTTTTTAAATAGTACTTTTTTAATAAATGCCATTTTTTAGAGGCACTATTTAAGAGAAGGTACTGTATTATGAATAGGTACTTTTTTAAGAAAATGTAAGTTTATAAGGAATGGATCCTTCATAGAAATATATAGTTTTTTTAAGAAAATCTATTTATAAATGAAACGCAGGTTTTTAAGCAAATAAAACAAAATAATTTTTTATCAAGATGTATTTAAGCTTTTTTTGAAAAAATATATCTTCTTAGGAAGAAGTATTCTTTAAAAAGAAGGTATTTTTTAAGAAATAAAGTCTAAAAGAAATGTGTATTTAAAAAAAATGAACTTTTTATTGGAACGTCTTTTTATTAAAAAGAAGATTCTTTTCATGAAATTTTGTGACACCTTTTTATGAAAATTTTCTTTTCAAGGAAAGGTCAGTTTCTAAGAAAAAGTCAGTTTTTAAAAACTGGCACTTTTTAAGAAAACTAACTTTTTAAGAAAACTTACCTATTTAAGAAAAGTTAGTTTTAAAAAAAAAGGTGATTTTTTTCCAATATTTACCTCTCTAAGAAGAGGTACTTTTTAAGTGAAAGGTCTTTTTGAAGAAATTAAATTTTTGCAATAAATAAACGGTCCGCCAAATAACTTTATTTTTTTTTTGAAAATGCTATAAAAAAAACTACTGAATATTATCTCAAATTTCTTATTTTATTTTAAAGTACAATCCTTCCGGTTAATAATGGAAAATAATTTCATTCAAATGACTGCCTCGGCTGGCCATGTAGTAGCCTACACGATCGGTCCAATTTTTAAGCACATTACCGATTGTGTGCAGCTGTATTTCACCAATGGCTTCACGAATATTGTCCTTTAAAGCGTCAATTGTCTCTGGCTTGTTGGCGTAATACTTATCTTTGAGGGCACCCCACAAATAATAGTCCAACGGTGTCAAATCGCAGCTCCGAGGTGGCTAAACGACATCAGCTCTGCGGCTGATAATGCGATCTTCAAAAACAGGGCGAAAAACATCGAGTGTAGCTTCGGCTGTGTGGCACGTAGCGCCGTCCTGTTGAAACCAAATGTTGCCAACATCCTCCTCTTCAATTTTTGTGAACAAAAAATCGTTCAACATGGCCCGATAACTATCGCCATTGACTGTAACGGCCACTCCTTGCTCATTTTCGAAGAAAAGTGGCCCAATTATGCCTCTGGACCAAAATCCGCACCAAACAGTGACTCGTTTTGGGTGTATCGGCTTTTCAATGTATGCGTGCGGGTTTTCTGTGCCCCAAATGCGACATCATCTGAAAAGATGATTTTTTTTGGCAAAATCGGCATCTTCTGTAAGTCGATCGCAGGCCCACTTAGCGAAGCGAAAACGCATCGGATGGTCAGTTGGCTTCAGCTCCTGAACCAATTGGACTTTGTATGGCGTCAGACCAAGGTCTTTATGCAAAATTCGTCTCAATGATGCCTCCGAAATGTTTAATTCTTGAGATCGACGGTGAATTGATGTTGATGGCGCTTCACGCACACTTTCTGCCACAGCAGCAATATTCTCGGGTGTACGCACTGTTTTTGGCTTTTCACGCTTTGGTTTATCGATGAGGATGCCAGTTTCTTCCACTTTTTTCACAAGATAACGAACATACGGAGCTGGCGGTGCTTCTCTTCTTCCAAAATTCCTACGCAATTTTCGCACACATTCTGCAACATTACCATGATTTTCAAAGTAATGTCGCAATATTTCCCAGCATTGTTCAAGCGTATACACAACCATATTCGTTCAGCGGAAGGATAAAACTAATTATCTGTCAAATCAGACATGAGCTAAGTGTTACCATTCACGAAATAAGCACTAGTTGAAAAAAAAAACGTTAGATGGCGGACCCTTTACTACTTTTACAAAAACAATTTTTTTTTTTTTTTTGAAAAAGGTACTTTTTATTTATTTATTTATTGATTTACGTGATATTAAACTTATATGAATATAAGATAATATACATTGGCTGCCGGGGCCATCAGCTATAGTAGTTTTTAAAATAAGTTATTTTTAAGAAAAGATACTTTTCGAGTAAATTACTTTTTGAAGGAAAGTTAATTTCTTTAAAAAACGTAATTTTAAGAAGGGCACTTTTTTGAGAAACTGTAATTTTAAAGAAAATTTACTTTTTAGCAAAAGGTAATTTTAGAAGAAAATGTATAATACGTTTTTATGAAGCGGAACTTTTTCAAGTGAGGGTATGATACTTTTTTAGGAAAATGTACGTTTTTAAGGTACTTTTTCAATAAAAATGTGCTATGTAAGACAGGGTATATTTAAAAAAAATTTACTTTTATAGAGAAAGGCACATTTATAGAAAACGCATTTTTTAAGAAAAACTACTTGTTTATGAAAGGGTATATTTTCCAAAAGAGGAACTTTTTTGAGTGAAGAAACTGTTTAGTAAGTGGTACTTTTTTTCAGAAACGGTACGTTTGTTAAGAAAGGTATTTTTTTTAAGAAAATGTACTATGAAAATTAACTTTCTCAAAAAGTAACATTTGTAAAATGTATGGTTGTGTAAGAAAATGTATTTGCTTAAGAAAAAAAAAATTTATTTACGAAAACTTTTATAAGAAAATTTAAAAACAAGTCACTTATTTTATTAAAAAATAGTATGTGTATAGTAAAAATTTAAGTCATGCTAGTTATTAAACTCATTCTTAGATATTTGACTCATAATTTCTTTAAATAAAATATTAATAGTAAGTCAGTGATGAGCTATATATTAGAGATATTGATTTTAGTGCACGTTCAATTTGGCTATTGTCTATATTTATTGTATAAATTTCAGTTTACTTTGAGAAATCATTTATTGTTACTTTTAAATAAATACGTTCATATTTATTCACATACATACATACTCGTATATTGAAACTTTTCTGCATTTGAAAGTATCATGTGGGTGTTTATTTTGTTCGCTACCCAGTTGAAAATGTCCTAAAACTGCCTCACTAATCCTTATGACATGTCCTACCTGCTACTTACATATAATTAGTCTAATTTTAGAAGGTAATCAGATCAGTCGTTATGTGAAACATTTAATGAGAATTAGAACTTCCCTAAAATATGCTCTCCTAGATATTTTTATCTTCAGCACTAACTTTCCTGTTGGGTACTCACCCTTGTTGTTATGTCATAATTGTTTATTTTTCTTTTTCTTGATATATTTATTATTATTGTTTGTTACTCCTTTGCTTTGTTTAGGTTGTTTCGTGTTTCTTTTATAAATATTTACCTTAAGGTTGTAGGAAAACAATAACAAAAGTTTAGAGAAACACGCCAAACAGGGAGTAGAAAACAATTTATTGTCGAAGTTTATAATTTTAAAGACGATTTATTGTTGTTTAAACAAGAAAATATATACAAATTATCTGCAGCTGAAAGTTATCAAAATTGTTTTGAATTAATGCTTGAGATATTGTTTTAAAGAAATTTTTGGAGCACAGCAATTTCAAGTAAGATTTTTAAAGTTATAAAGTTTCCTTTTCATTAAGAAAAATTATAAGCTCGGTGGGTTTTTACTAAGAAATTGTTGAATGTTTACAAATCGTAATAGAGATTTTAATGAAGTTTCGAAAATTATTCGAGAACTTGCGGATAATGTTAAATGACAACTAATTGTTTTTAACCAGTAAGTAGACTTAGCAAAGATCCACCATATTTAGTAAGAAATTCTTAATTGTTATGAGCTATGAGGTCCAGCAATATTAAAAGCGAGTTACGGTGTTCACGTAATGGCTTCTGTTGCTACAGACCTAATTGGTCTCTTATACATATTTCAGCAGATTTAAACAGTTTTTTGATTTTGCTATAAATAAAAAGCTCATACTTTTTTATATTTGGGTCCTTTCTTTCGAAGGAACACTACTTCATTCAAATTACTTCCGCTGCTGACCTTCCAGTAGTCCATACGATCAACCCGAAACAGAGAACAGGCAAATTTAACACACACTTGGTTTAATCTTGTTTACGTTTTTAGGCAAAATTTCTTTATAAATAACATTAATTTCTATTAATTCTTCTACAAATTTTAATAATTTTTTTAATCATATCTCGTTATACTTCACACATAACTTAATATTGTCATTTAAGTTAGTTAATCACTAAATTTTTGTTAGGCCCTCTGACGTTTTCAACAACTTTTTCATCAAACTATATAATTCAAATCTAACACCATAATAATTCATTTTTAAAACAAATAATTATTTTCTCTTGTTTTTAATACCTGCTAAATTATGAATCCACCCGCATTAACCTATCTTAAGTTTTTATGTCACTTTTTTGCCCACATCTCTTCTGTTTGAATTGTAAAAATTCCTTAGATAAGAACATTATTAAAATGCAATATTGTCAACTAAAATTTAATCACTTGTTTTTGTTATTTGATTAGGGAAACGTATCAGTCAATTTGAAACAAAGACTATTTTTAAAATTTTTTTAAACAAAGAAAATTCAAAAAGAAGTCACAAGCGTAAAATAAGATATAAAAATAAATTTTACACGTTAATTATAAATTATAAATTATAAATTATAAATTATAAATTATAAATTATAAATTATAAATTATAAATTATAAATTATAAATTATAAATTATAAATTATAAATTATAAATTATAAATTATAAATTATAAATTATAAATTATAAATTATAAATTATAAATTATAAATTATAAATTATAAATTATAAATTATAAATTATAAATTATAAATTATAAATTATTAATTATAAATTATAAATTATAAATTATAAATTATAAATTATAAATTATAAATTATAAATTATAAATTATAAATTATAAATTATAAATTATAAATTATAAATTATAAATTATAAATTATAAATTATAAATTATAAATTATAAATTATAAATTATAAATTATAAATTATAAATTATAAATTATAAATTATAAATTATAAATTATAAATTATAAATTATAAATTATAAATTATAAATTATAAATTATAAATTATAAATTATAAATTATAAATTATAAATTATAAATTATAAATTATAAATTATAAATTATAAATTATAAATTATAAATTATAAATTATAAATTATAAATTATAAATTATAAATTATAAATTATAAATTATAAATTATAAATTATAAATTATAAATTATAAATTATAAATTATAAATTATAAATTATAAATTATAAATTATAAATTATAAATTATAAATTATAAATTATAAATTATAAATTATAAATTATAAATTATAAATTATAAATTATAAATTATAAATTATAAATTATAAATTATAAATTATAAATTATAAATTATAAATTATAAATTATAAATTATAAATTATAAATTATAAATTATAAATTATAAATTATAAATTATAAATTATAAATTATAAATTATAAATTATAAATTATAAATTATAAATTATAAATTATAAATTATAAATTATAAATTATAAATTATAAATTATAAATTATAAATTATAAATTATAAATTATAAATTATAAATTATAAATTATAAATTATAAATTATAAATTATAAATTATAAATTATAAATTATAAATTATAAATTATAAATTATAAATTATAAATTATAAATTATAAATTATAAATTATAAATTATAAATTATAAATTATAAATTATAAATTATAAATTATAAATTATAAATTATAAATTATAAATTATAAATTATAAATTATAAATTATAAATTATAAATTATAAATTATAAATTATAAATTATAAATTATAAATTATAAATTATAAATTATAAATTATAAATTATAAATTATAAATTATAAATTATAAATTATAAATTATAAATTATAAATTATAAATTATAAATTATAAATTATAAATTATAAATTATAAATTATAAATTATAAATTATAAATTATAAATTATAAATTATAAATTATAAATTATAAATTATAAATTATAAATTATAAATTATAAATTATAAATTATAAATTATAAATTATAAATTATAAATTATAAATTATAAATTATAAATTATAAATTATAAATTATAAATTATAAATTATAAATTATAAATTATAAATTATAAATTATAAATTATAAATTATAAATTATAAATTATAAATTATAAATTATAAATTATAAATTATAAATTATAAATTATAAATTATAAATTATAAATTATAAATTATAAATTATAAATTATAAATTATAAATTATAAATTATAAATTATAAATTATAAATTATAAATTATAAATTATAAATTATAAATTATAAATTATAAATTATAAATTATAAATTATAAATTATAAATTATAAATTATAAATTATAAATTATAAATTATAAATTATAAATTATAAATTATAAATTATAAATTATAAATTATAAATTATAAATTATAAATTATAAATTATAAATTATAAATTATAAATTATAAATTATAAATTATAAATTATAAATTATAAATTATAAATTATAAATTATAAATTATAAATTATAAATTATAAATTATAAATTATAAATTATAAATTATAAATTATAAATTATAAATTATAAATTATAAATTATAAATTATAAATTATAAATTATAAATTATAAATTATAAATTATAAATTATAAATTATAAATTATAAATTATAAATTATAAATTATAAATTATAAATTATAAATTATAAATTATAAATTATAAATTATAAATTATAAATTATAAATTATAAATTATAAATTATAAATTATAAATTATAAATTATAAATTATAAATTATAAATTATAAATTATAAATTATAAATTATAAATTATAAATTATAAATTATAAATTATAAATTATAAATTATAAATTATAAATTATAAATTATAAATTATAAATTATAAATTATAAATTATAAATTATAAATTATAAATTATAAATTATAAATTATAAATTATAAATTATAAATTATAAATTATAAATTATAAATTATAAATTATAAATTATAAATTATAAATTATAAATTATAAATTATAAATTATAAATTATAAATTATAAATTATAAATTATAAATTATAAATTATAAATTATAAATTATAAATTATAAATTATAAATTATAAATTATAAATTATAAATTATAAATTATAAATTATAAATTATAAATTATAAATTATAAATTATAAATTATAAATTATAAATTATAAATTATAAATTATAAATTATAAATTATAAATTATAAATTATAAATTATAAATTATAAATTATAAATTATAAATTATAAATTATAAATTATAAATTATAAATTATAAATTATAAATTATAAATTATAAATTATAAATTATAAATTATAAATTATAAATTATAAATTATAAATTATAAATTATAAATTATAAATTATAAATTATAAATTATAAATTATAAATTATAAATTATAAATTATAAATTATAAATTATAAATTATAAATTATAAATTATAAATTATAAATTATAAATTATAAATTATAAATTATAAATTATAAATTATAAATTATAAATTATAAATTATAAATTATAAATTATAAATTATAAATTATAAATTATAAATTATAAATTATAAATTATAAATTATAAATTATAAATTATAAATTATAAATTATAAATTATAAATTATAAATTATAAATTATAAATTATAAATTATAAATTATAAATTATAAATTATAAATTATAAATTATAAATTATAAATTATAAATTATAAATTATAAATTATAAATTATAAATTATAAATTATAAATTATAAATTATAAATTATAAATTATAAATTATAAATTATAAATTATAAATTATAAATTATAAATTATAAATTATAAATTATAAATTATAAATTATAAATTATAAATTATAAATTATAAATTATAAATTATAAATTATAAATTATAAATTATAAATTATAAATTATAAATTATAAATTATAAATTATAAATTATAAATTATAAATTATAAATTATAAATTATAAATTATAAATTATAAATTATAAATTATAAATTATAAATTATAAATTATAAATTATAAATTATAAATTATAAATTATAAATTATAAATTATAAATTATAAATTATAAATTATAAATTATAAATTATAAATTATAAATTATAAATTATAAATTATAAATTATAAATTATAAATTATAAATTATAAATTATAAATTATAAATTATAAATTATAAATTATAAATTATAAATTATAAATTATAAATTATAAATTATAAATTATAAATTATAAATTATAAATTATAAATTATAAATTATAAATTATAAATTATAAATTATAAATTATAAATTATAAATTATAAATTATAAATTATAAATTATAAATTATAAATTATAAATTATAAATTATAAATTATAAATTATAAATTATAAATTATAAATTATAAATTATAAATTATAAATTATAAATTATAAATTATAAATTATAAATTATAAATTATAAATTATAAATTATAAATTATAAATTATAAATTATAAATTATAAATTATAAATTATAAATTATAAATTATAAATTATAAATTATAAATTATAAATTATAAATTATAAATTATAAATTATAAATTATAAATTATAAATTATAAATTATAAATTATAAATTATAAATTATAAATTATAAATTATAAATTATAAATTATAAATTATAAATTATAAATTATAAATTATAAATTATAAATTATAAATTATAAATTATAAATTATAAATTATAAATTATAAATTATAAATTATAAATTATAAATTATAAATTATAAATTATAAATTATAAATTATAAATTATAAATTATAAATTATAAATTATAAATTATAAATTATAAATTATAAATTATAAATTATAAATTATAAATTATAAATTATAAATTATAAATTATAAATTATAAATTATAAATTATAAATTATAAATTATAAATTATAAATTATAAATTATAAATTATAAATTATAAATTATAAATTATAAATTATAAATTATAAATTATAAATTATAAATTATAAATTATAAATTATAAATTATAAATTATAAATTATAAATTATAAATTATAAATTATAAATTATAAATTATAAATTATAAATTATAAATTATAAATTATAAATTATAAATTATAAATTATAAATTATAAATTATAAATTATAAATTATAAATTATAAATTATAAATTATAAATTATAAATTATAAATTATAAATTATAAATTATAAATTATAAATTATAAATTATAAATTATAAATTATAAATTATAAATTATAAATTATAAATTATAAATTATAAATTATAAATTATAAATTATAAATTATAAATTATAAATTATAAATTATAAATTATAAATTATAAATTATAAATTATAAATTATAAATTATAAATTATAAATTATAAATTATAAATTATAAATTATAAATTATAAATTATAAATTATAAATTATAAATTATAAATTATAAATTATAAATTATAAATTATAAATTATAAATTATAAATTATAAATTATAAATTATAAATTATAAATTATAAATTATAAATTATAAATTATAAATTATAAATTATAAATTATAAATTATAAATTATAAATTATAAATTATAAATTATAAATTATAAATTATAAATTATAAATTATAAATTATAAATTATAAATTATAAATTATAAATTATAAATTATAAATTATAAATTATAAATTATAAATTATAAATTATAAATTATAAATTATAAATTATAAATTATAAATTATAAATTATAAATTATAAATTATAAATTATAAATTATAAATTATAAATTATAAATTATAAATTATAAATTATAAATTATAAATTATAAATTATAAATTATAAATTATAAATTATAAATTATAAATTATAAATTATAAATTATAAATTATAAATTATAAATTATAAATTATAAATTATAAATTATAAATTATAAATTATAAATTATAAATTATAAATTATAAATTATAAATTATAAATTATAAATTATAAATTATAAATTATAAATTATAAATTATAAATTATAAATTATAAATTATAAATTATAAATTATAAATTATAAATTATAAATTATAAATTATAAATTATAAATTATAAATTATAAATTATAAATTATAAATTATAAATTATAAATTATAAATTATAAATTATAAATTATAAATTATAAATTATAAATTATAAATTATAAATTATAAATTATAAATTATAAATTATAAATTATAAATTATAAATTATAAATTATAAATTATAAATTATAAATTATAAATTATAAATTATAAATTATAAATTATAAATTATAAATTATAAATTATAAATTATAAATTATAAATTATAAATTATAAATTATAAATTATAAATTATAAATTATAAATTATAAATTATAAATTATAAATTATAAATTATAAATTATAAATTATAAATTATAAATTATAAATTATAAATTATAAATTATAAATTATAAATTATAAATTATAAATTATAAATTATAAATTATAAATTATAAATTATAAATTATAAATTATAAATTATAAATTATAAATTATAAATTATAAATTATAAATTATAAATTATAAATTATAAATTATAAATTATAAATTATAAATTATAAATTATAAATTATAAATTATAAATTATAAATTATAAATTATAAATTATAAATTATAAATTATAAATTATAAATTATAAATTATAAATTATAAATTATAAATTATAAATTATAAATTATAAATTATAAATTATAAATTATAAATTATAAATTATAAATTATAAATTATAAATTATAAATTATAAATTATAAATTATAAATTATAAATTATAAATTATAAATTATAAATTATAAATTATAAATTATAAATTATAAATTATAAATTATAAATTATAAATTATAAATTATAAATTATAAATTATAAATTATAAATTATAAATTATAAATTATAAATTATAAATTATAAATTATAAATTATAAATTATAAATTATAAATTATAAATTATAAATTATAAATTATAAATTATAAATTATAAATTATAAATTATAAATTATAAATTATAAATTATAAATTATAAATTATAAATTATAAATTATAAATTATAAATTATAAATTATAAATTATAAATTATAAATTATAAATTATAAATTATAAATTATAAATTATAAATTATAAATTATAAATTATAAATTATAAATTATAAATTATAAATTATAAATTATAAATTATAAATTATAAATTATAAATTATAAATTATAAATTATAAATTATAAATTATAAATTATAAATTATAAATTATAAATTATAAATTATAAATTATAAATTATAAATTATAAATTATAAATTATAAATTATAAATTATAAATTATAAATTATAAATTATAAATTATAAATTATAAATTATAAATTATAAATTATAAATTATAAATTATAAATTATAAATTATAAATTATAAATTATAAATTATAAATTATAAATTATAAATTATAAATTATAAATTATAAATTATAAATTATAAATTATAAATTATAAATTATAAATTATAAATTATAAATTATAAATTATAAATTATAAATTATAAATTATAAATTATAAATTATAAATTATAAATTATAAATTATAAATTATAAATTATAAATTATAAATTATAAATTATAAATTATAAATTATAAATTATAAATTATAAATTATAAATTATAAATTATAAATTATAAATTATAAATTATAAATTATAAATTATAAATTATAAATTATAAATTATAAATTATAAATTATAAATTATAAATTATAAATTATAAATTATAAATTATAAATTATAAATTATAAATTATAAATTATAAATTATAAATTATAAATTATAAATTATAAATTATAAATTATAAATTATAAATTATAAATTATAAATTATAAATTATAAATTATAAATTATAAATTATAAATTATAAATTATAAATTATAAATTATAAATTATAAATTATAAATTATAAATTATAAATTATAAATTATAAATTATAAATTATAAATTATAAATTATAAATTATAAATTATAAATTATAAATTATAAATTATAAATTATAAATTATAAATTATAAATTATAAATTATAAATTATAAATTATAAATTATAAATTATAAATTATAAATTATAAATTATAAATTATAAATTATAAATTATAAATTATAAATTATAAATTATAAATTATAAATTATAAATTATAAATTATAAATTATAAATTATAAATTATAAATTATAAATTATAAATTATAAATTATAAATTATAAATTATAAATTATAAATTATAAATTATAAATTATAAATTATAAATTATAAATTATAAATTATAAATTATAAATTATAAATTATAAATTATAAATTATAAATTATAAATTATAAATTATAAATTATAAATTATAAATTATAAATTATAAATTATAAATTATAAATTATAAATTATAAATTATAAATTATAAATTATAAATTATAAATTATAAATTATAAATTATAAATTATAAATTATAAATTATAAATTATAAATTATAAATTATAAATTATAAATTATAAATTATAAATTATAAATTATAAATTATAAATTATAAATTATAAATTATAAATTATAAATTATAAATTATAAATTATAAATTATAAATTATAAATTATAAATTATAAATTATAAATTATAAATTATAAATTATAAATTATAAATTATAAATTATAAATTATAAATTATAAATTATAAATTATAAATTATAAATTATAAATTATAAATTATAAATTATAAATTATAAATTATAAATTATAAATTATAAATTATAAATTATAAATTATAAATTATAAATTATAAATTATAAATTATAAATTATAAATTATAAATTATAATTATAAATTATAAATTATAAATTATAAAATATAAAAAATATAAATTATAAATTATAAATTATAAATTATAAATTATAAATTATAAATTATAAATTATAAATTATAAATTATAAATTATAAATTATAATTATAAATTATAAATTATAAATTATAAATTATAAATTATAAATTATAAATTATAAATTATAAATTATAAATTATAAATTATAAATTATAAATTATAAATTATAAATTATAAATTATAAATTATAAATTATAAATTATAAATTATAAATTATAATTATAAATTATAAATTATAAATTATAAATTATAAATTATAAATTATAAAATATAAAAAATATAAATTATAAATTATAAATTATAAATTATAAATTATAAATTATAAATTATAAATTATAAATTATAAATTATAAATTATAAATTATAAATTATAAATTATAAATTATAAATTATAAATTATAAATTATAAATTATAAATTATAAATTATAAATTATAAATTATAAATTATAAATTATAAATTATAAATTATAAATTATAAATTATAAATTATAAATTATAAATTATAAATTATAAATTATAAATTATAAATTATAAATTATAAATTATAAATTATAAATTATAAATTATAAATTATAAATTATAAATTATAAATTATAAATTATAAATTATAAATTATAAATTATAAATTATAAATTATAAATTATAAATTATAAATTATAAATTATAAATTATAAATTATAAATTATAAAATATAAAAAATATAAATTATAAATTATAAATTATAAATTATAAATTATAAATTATAAATTATAAATTATAAATTATAAATTATAAATTATAAATTATAAATTATAAATTATAAATTATAAATTATAAATTATAAATTATAAATTATAAATTATAAATTATAAATTATAAATTATAAATTATAAATTATAAATTATAAATTATAAATTAAAATTATTTAATTATAAATTATAAATTATAAATTATAAATTATAAATTATAAATTATAAATTATAAATTATAAATTATAAATTATAAATTATAAATTATAAATTATAAATTATAAATTATAAATTATAAATTATAAATTATAAATTATAAATTATAAAATATAAATTATATACTGTTTCAAAGGCATGGAATCTATGTAATTTTGGTTTTTATACACTCCACACCAGCGTGCAAGGAGAAATAAAAAAATCTGGACTCAATAAAATTCTTGATCATTATAACAATCGGAGCTGATACACCGATGTCCGTCTGTCCGTTTGTGGAAATCACGCCCTCAATAGGACAGCTGGATTGCTCATTTGTAGTGGAAATGATTCAACGATATCCTGACATTATCGCTATTTGAACTCATCAAAATAGGTTCAATAGGTCCCGAGAATTTATGATTCTTCTATTTCGTTCTTATTGTAATTGTTAATGTTGTTGTGGCCATTGTGTTTGTAGAATTTGCTTCAATTTGGTTATACTTCACGTGTCCAGAGGTCCAAGTCGGCTTAAAGCTAGCTTGGTGTCACTGTCGCACAATGGCGCCATTCGAGTTCTTTCGTTGCAAAAGTCATAACTTTTGAACTAATTGAGATTATCAAATAATTTAAAAGCGATATGATAGATAATTGCCCAGTCTATGAGCAAGGTCCTTTGCCTGTAGAACCTATTTCAATTGTACTTTACAAATAATCAATTAATTTTCAGAAAGTTTAAATTGTAGTTCAGAAAACATCAAATGAATTTCAGAGTGTATGAATTGTATTTCAGAAAACATCAATTGATTTTCAGAAAGTATCAACTGTATTTCAGAAAGTATCAAATGAATTTCAGAAAACATTAAATGTATTTCACATGTTATTAAATGTATTTCAGAATTTATTAAATGTATTTCAGAAAACACAAATGTATTTCGTAACTTCACATGCCGCAGCGATTAAATAAGTGGATCGGAATATGCTGCCAACATGTTGAAGAGGTCCTCATTTTGCCTATATTTTTTATAGTTTTTATAAAATTTGTTGAGGGAAGCTCTTCAATTGGCAATGACCGATATTCAATTATAAATTTGCCATGCGAATATGAATTTTTGAACCTGCAAATTGACTCAAGTTATCAGTAATATGAAGTAAAGGTGTTTGTAAAATTTTACGGAAATAAGCCAAGCCCACCGCCCATATAATCCAAAAGCTATAAGTAACAATATTTAGCCATGAAGAAAACTAGCTGAAACAAGATAAACGATATAATGACTAATAAATACTTTTACGTGTATGCAATTATAGACTTTTATTCATCTTCTATCATTTCTTTAACGACATCATCATCTAGTTCCAAATCTCGTTTATGAGGTTGACGTCTTATGTTAGTAATGTAAGAATCTGACGATAGAAGGCGATGGAAAACATCAGTTTTTGTTCCAACTCTGTTGCATTTTTTGGAGAACGTTAGTCTTTACCTTCTACAGTCCTTATTTCGAGCTTCTTCAGCTTCCTTAAATATATGGGCTTAAAAGTATTTACCATTTTATATCGTGTTGCTTTGAATTACTGAAATAAAATTTCGTTTGACTTTCTTTTATAAAATTGATAACTTTGTTCAACAGTATACAATATTATCTGAATTTTATTTATTAAATCAAAAGAATATACTCTCGCCCTTAATTCAATTTGCACGAAAATGTGAGTCAGTTACTGCAGAGTTTCTTTTAGGTGACTTTGCTGCATTATTTTGAAAAAAAAAATTAATTTCTAGAAAACAAATTTTATGATGCATTTCCTTTAATTAAGCAGTTCTCTACAAAACTGCATCATTACATTTTTGATATTTTACACATGAAAAACGCCAAAATCCCACAGTGCGGTGCACAGTGGCTGAAAATCGTTTTTCATTGCCCAAAATTCTATAACTTTTGAACCGATCACAATATTTAAGTAATTTTTTTTTTTATGGACATTTAGTTCAGCTTGACTCAGTTTTAATTACATTAAAATTGATTGTGGACTTTTTAGGGAATTCTAGGTCAAAGTTGAACTTTTGAGTTTCTTTAACTTTTAGAGTAAAATATGTATTTATTATTTGTTTATTTATTAAAAAATTTAATATTTGGATTTTAATAATACAGGCGTTTCCCGATTTAACGAGCACCATCGTTGGCAGCCATTCTCGTTAAATCGAATTTTTCGTTAAATCGAGTACCATAGTAAATTGACCTCTTTTTACAAAAAACGAAAATAAAATAGTATTTTTAAAGGGTTTTTATTTATAAGAAAATAGTTTAAAGCAAAAAAAAAAATTAAAAGAAACAATTCAAAACAATTTCTTTGAGATGAATTATGTAATACGTTAAAATAAAAAAAAAAAAGTTTAGTTAAAAAAGTTGCGAATAATTGTTTGCTTTTTCGGAAGGCTTAAATTGCTTTTGACTGCATCTTCCTGGAGTTCTGTCAAAGCAATCAGTTTTGTAGAGTCCACATTATTTTGTTTGACCCATTTCATGCACACATCAAAGCTTTTTATGGCATCAACATGTTTAATTTTAGGCTCTTCATGTTCAGTTTCCTCCTCGATGTGATCTTCGTTCTCTTCCATATTGCCGGTAAATTCGTCAGATCGCTCAATCCATAAGTTAAAGTCGCTGATAGAAAACTCAATCTAAAAAAAGCATGTATGTACATAAACAGAAAATATGTACATACATATGTAAACAAAGATCTCCTTACAAATTTACAATTTAAAATTACCGTTGGAAAAATTGTGTTTAACAATTGCACCCCATTTCTCATCGCCAAGGTGTCATCATCATGCCGTAAATACGAAGATAAGGGAAGATCGTCTTCTTCATCAAAGTGGTCGTCTGGTTCAAGGAGCTTATTCCAACATTTAGCAAGCGATGATTCAGAAATCGATTTCCAACCCATTGCTATTGCAGTTACAGCATCAAAAAGAGAGTAACTTTTAAAAAAAGCAGCAACATCACTCTCCTGACTAGCGAAAAGCTTCGACAAAAGGCTGTTTTTGTAATGCAGCTTGAGCAAACGAATCACATTTTGGTCCATAGGCTGCAAAAGTGGTGTTACATTTGGTGGCATATACGAAACCCATATTTTGCCATTACTTGTTTCCTTGAAAAGGTCTTCCGCCGGCGGGTGAGATGGTGCATTATCCAAAATCAACAGGGCCTTAAGCGGCAATTTTTTTTCACGTAGAAAGTGTTCAACCTGTTAAAAGCATAATTTTTGAATTTTTTAAAAACATAATTCTATGTGATAATTACCTGAGGAATGACTTTTTCGAAAAACCAGTCCTTAAATATGCTGTAAGTCATCCAAGCGCTCTGTGAGGCGGCATAATGAACTGGAACAATTTTGTTGCGGAATGCCCGTGGTTTTAGCGATTTGCCTATAACTAAAGGTTTAATCTTTTTGGTGCCACTAGCGTTGCTGCACAATAGCACAGTCACTCTCTCTTTCGATACTTTTCTTCCAGAAGCATTTTTTTCATCATTGCACACGTATGTTTTATCCGGTAAAACTTTCCAAAATAACCCTGTTTCGTCAGCATTAAATATTGCACCCTTTGATAAAGCGTTCGCAGCGATGACTTCCTTAAAATGGTTCTTAAATGGCTTTACTTGTGTCCAATCGGCTGACAATTTTTCACCACATTGCTTCAAAAGTCGTATGCCAAATCTCTGTTTAAAACGAGTAAGCCAACCATGACTCGCGTTAAAATTTCCATCATACAGCCTTTTGTGTAAGTCTTTAGCTTTTTGCTTTATTATGGCTCCTGTGACGGGAATATCAGCGTTTCGTTGTGTCAGAAACCAATAATACAGCTTTTTCTCCATATTTGGGAATTCACCAGGCTTCACGGCTTTTCTTTTCTTAGAGGTGTAGCACATGTAGTCAACATTTCTTAAAAGTTTATCTTTATTTTTTAAAATTGTGCATACAGTTGACCGAAATTCGCTCCAAAGATCTGCAACACGTTTTCCCTTCTTATGGAGATCAATAATTGTTAATTTTGTCTTTAAATCTAATCGTTTTCTGGCAATCATTTTTCTTTTATTACACTTTACACGAATGAACTGATGATGCGAAAAATTTATTAGCACATGTTTTTAAAGAAACGGCGTTTCTACTACATATGTAATATTTTGCTATTCTCTTTTTTGTTTTTGCGTTTTACTATGTAATTTTTGGCTATTCTCTATTTTGTTTTTTCTTTTTTTTTTATGTGATTCCCCGTTTTAGGAACGTACGTTATAATTTAAACTGGTAAACAAAAATATGAAATTTTGCTCGTTAATTCGAGTACTCCAGTGTCAAAAATCTCGTTATTTAAGGTACTCAATAGAAGAAATTTGGGTGCTCGTTATATCGAGTTCTCGTAAAAACGAATACTCATTAAATCGGGAAACGACTGTAATTATAAACATTTTTTGTAATAATGGGACTTTTTTAATGTTACCATCAAAAAATTTTAACACTCAAAAAAAAAATAGTAGAATCAACTGGAGATTTTACTATTATTACTGAAAAATTAAAAATTTTTGTTGTCAAATTTCCAAATTTGTTTACACTCAAAGAATATTTACACTTGAAATAAACGTTAATAATGTTATCTAAAAATCTTGCTATTACTACAGAAAAATTTATTCTTTTTTGCAGTCAAATTTGATAATTTTAAAAAACATTTTAAAAATAAAAACTGCAATAGATTTTAATTGCCTTTGTAACAATTGTATGTTCTATTTGTTATAATTTTTTTACTAATACTATGTTTTTTGTACTTAAATAACAATGAAAGGCAATTATAATTATTATTCATTTGACTCAAATATTGATTGCAAATATTCCATATTTTGTTCTGTGTTGTTTCTGTTCTTTAGTAGTTTTTTGACTTCTTCATCTAAATCCCGATGTTCCACTTTCCATTGATTTCGAATACTGGAGATGAACGGATCTGACGTTGCAATAATATATTAAATAGATCTTCATTTGTGAAATTTCGTGAAATTTTGCTAGTATTGTGCTCTCTATAAAATCTGTAATCTTTATTCCTTTTTTCCTGAGCCTCCTCTTATAGATCTCCAAGTGGCACAAAATGATATTTAATAACATTTTCTCCATGATAACGGATTTTATGAACTGTTGCAGACATATTTCTTCATGGGTAGTTGGTTGTATATAGTTTTGCAGTTTCCTTGGCATAATCTCCAAATTTTCTGGAATCAATTTCTTCATTGCATGCAAGTACTTCTAGGATTATTTTAAATCTGAAAATAAGGTTTAAATCCACTCCTGTTATTTAATTTTTAATTTTATTTTAACGTAACTAAGAACATCTTCTTGGTTTTAGTTTCTAAAATAGTCTTCGGCCAGTTCTTTATAACTGAAGCTCTCCATATTTTTCTGAATATTTTTATTTGCGACTGTCAATGCTTAAATATATTAGAGCAATTGAGTTTGTATTCAAATGTCGCTTTCTTATAAGCCTTCTCATAAGCCATCATACTATGTTTCTAGGTAAAATAAAAAGGTAAGTAAATGGCGTTTGTGCATTAATACCTAAAATAATATATAAAAAACCCACTATACAAATGAATTACTTGTGCGTGTTTTCTTTACTACTTGCATTAGTGCATTGTTAGGTAAAATGAAAAGGTATAAAAAAAGTATCATAATAAAAAAAAACCCACGTTACTAATGAATTACATCCTCTGTGTATTGACATTCTTACTTACAAATATATTATGGTAATAGAACAAATAATGACTATAAGCTATAAAATACCTAAAGCACAAATTTAATACACCATTGTATACGAGTACTTATGGGCTGTTTAAATTATCGTAAATTGAATTTTTTTAGAGTAATTTCATTAAAATGAAAAAAGCGTTCTACCCACGGGTCGTCACGTGTATAAAAGTATATATATGGTTAAAGAGGATACTTTCACCTTTCTCCGGGTGGTATACGTTTCTTGTTCCCTTTTGTTCCCTAGAAGTTCTATTCCACTAAAGTTCAAATTTGAGAAAAATATAGTAGTTTCATAATATTAAACGAAAGAGCTATGACCGCTTACTAGAACTAAAGACTATAATCCTACCAACATTATAAAAAAGACCGCACGTTATTATCTATGACAGCTTGCGAGTAGTAACCATTTATTTTTGATAAAAAAACAAAAAAAATCATCTTTTTCTGAAATTAAAAAAACACTTGAGTTTGACAGCATGCCACGCCCACCATTACCAATAGTTCAATTTAATTTTTTAGCTACCTTAATCTGGATATATTAGCTACAAAAGGGCGATACAATTTTAAAAATCTGTGACAAAAAAAATTAGACTTTTGGCCACTGAAATCAAAATTTCAGCCACAGTGCGGTGTTCGTCTTGGCAGGTTGTACAGTAGGGTAATAACTTTTTTTGACAAATTCTCTTCATCGCACCACGCTATTTGCACCGATAATAAAAATCATTTTTTGAGGTCATTTTTTTGGTGAAAAAAGTTCACGCACCGAATGCAATTTCTAAAACTCCCTCATTGTCGTAAATTAATGAAAATTATCACTGTCTTATGGTTACCTATTACAAGATATCGTCATAATATCGCAATATTTTGTGCCCTCCATTCTAATGGTGCGATTTTTTTTATATTATTGAAATTATAGGAAAAAACTAAAAACTTTCCAATTAAATGTTACTTTTTTATACTTAAAAGAAAGATTAAAATACAAAACTTCATCTCATTTGGTGCTTGAACTTTTCTAATGATCGTGAAAAAGTAGTACATCATTTCTAAATATTTTTTCATGGTCTATACGGCTATGTGATGAAGAATCTGATATTTGCAAAAATTGCAAAAAGTTATTACCCTATTATACAGCCTTGCCTTAACTCTTGCACTCAATATTTTACAGCCCCAAACGAAAGATCAGACTCTGGCTTGCCTTTAATATCGGTTGGACCAATTTTCTCATTGTTTACAAATTCACAGAGATCGTTTTCTTTTGATGGCTCAAAAAAAAAATAAACAACGCGGCGCCTTGAAACTTAAAACATATGTTTTATAAGGTTGACAATTACTGCCGCCATCTATATGTCAGGTTGGATGTTCTGGGAATGTCGTCGTAAAACTAAGGCGGTATAAGCCTTAAAAGAGTGGGATAATCCTGCCAGATTTGTATATCACAAACTATTATTTTGCTAAATTAATAATTCCATTTCAAAAGCTATTTAAAAATATTTCCATTTTCTGAAAGCAAAAAAAAATTCTTCGAACAATATTTATTTGATTAATAGCCCTACATAATTAAATATTCTATCATTTAATATCATTTAAAAAAATTTTATTAATATTACATGACCATATTTTCATACTCTAAAATAAAATCATTCAAATATTCAGGGTCATTGTTGTCCAAAAACACAAACAGTTAAATAAATTTAATTCTGATTGCATGCCTTATGATGGACAGCTGTTTTATCTACATATATAGGTTTGTTCAAGGTTTTGTTTGCGAGAGTTACGAGTTTAAAAAAAAAATATAATTTGTTATATCTATTTTTGTTGTCGTCACATTTCAATTGCATTTCGAAGGGGTATAAGGCAGCCGTGACAATGGTTTTCCGTAAATATTTGAATAGAATTTTACATATGGTGGAATAACTAACAATAACAACAATGAAAATATGACATAGAGAAATAGTACATAAGCGGCACAATTGAGAGCATCGCGTGTCATAGAAATGAAAAAAAAATAAATAAAAAAATTTAACAAATAAAAAATAGCCGATAATTAATCAAAACAAATTTAACAAAAAATTTAAAAAAAAATATTATTTATAAAAACACTTTTAAACGATATTTAAAACTATAAGTTATTTGTTTATGTTTATGACATGAAAGGTCTTCTGCCATAGTTTCCCCTAAATGACGCAAAATGACAATTAATGAGCCATTTGTTTATGCTTAGCTAAAAACTAATAATATGTTGAGTTGATTGAAGTGTATTTATGTTTGCCCATTTTTTGTAAATGAAAGCTATTAATGGGCTCATTTTTCAAGACTAAGCGTTACGAATTGTGTAAAATTCATAAGAAATAATTTGAAAGATATTTAAAAATTTTATATTCTTTGTGGAAATATTAAACATTTCATTATATTTCCTAACAAGAAATGGGCCCTTTAAATTTGTTATTATTTTTAATATTAGGAAATGAACCTGAAACATACTGGCAATAGTCTGCTATCTTAGCAAAATCTGCCACATCAATGACAGTTTAATAAAACGTTACACACTTTTCCATGACCACAATTAATATCGAGGAACCCATCTTAACCAAACTTGTTTAAATTTTCATTATTATATAATTTAATAAATAGAAATTGCAAATCTATTTTCAAATTTAAAAGCCTTTAAATAATTGTACTACCTAACGTATGATTAATATTAATTATTGGCTTTTTTCAGTACATCGTTCATTGTTCTTTAACTTTTCTTAAGAAACTTAAAATTTAAAACCCCTTTTAAAAGCCTAAAAATAAGCAATTTGTAAAAAATAATGTTTTTAATTCGAAACTTCCTTATATGCTTTAAAATAAAGTCTATATATTTTTGTTAAGCTTAAATTATCTGTAATTTTTTTTTTTGCATTTATCATCGATCAAATTCACTGAATTGTCAGCTCTAAAATATTTATAAATATTTGTTTGCAATTACTGTTATTATTATGAAACAATGTATATGTAATTTTAAAATATGTTTTCATAAATGATGGATTTAAAATTGCAAAATCAAAATGTGGTTTTTAAAACAACACTTCATGGTTAAAGCTTACAGCTCGAAGGTGAGACAGTGGTTTGAGGAGGCATAAAATTGTGATAAAAAAAACCAAAAGCTAATAACCGAATTAAGAAAACTCAAAATTAAAAAAAATTTTTTAGAGTAAAAGAGGCAGGGTTTTTGTAAACGAAAGTTATTAGAATATAAGTAATTATCTATCGAAATCCTTTGAAGAATCTGATGATTGTCTACAGGAAAATGTTTTCGAACATAAAAAAAATTCTTGGAATTTCTATAACATCGGAACGGACTTCTTTTTATACAAAGAGATATGAAAAGAAATTTAATTTCCTACAAAAAACAACATAAAAATTAGAATGTGTTTCAATAGAGAAAAGTCTCCAGTTTAATGTTGGTTTTTTTGGAGGACCATATTCTATGAATAAGAACATTAGTTCTCCGAAAGCAAACAAACATTTTGTTAGATTCCTATGGATTTTCTAAAGAAAAAAACCCATCAAAATCTTAAAATCTCTTCAGAATACACTTGCTGGGAAAAGTATCCGTACACTTGCAGAAGAAAATTTTAAATATTCATAAAAATAATTTGTCATTTATTGCTCGGTTTAAGATCATGTATATATTTTTGTAATGAAAGAAAGATAATAATTTTTGTAATGTAAGAGAAATATTGGAAAAAAATTGAAGATAGCGCTAGATGGAGTAGCCACTTTCGAACAAAGCGACTTGTTCATCTTCAGCATCCTTCTGCCTATAACTTCAACTCATGCTTAAACAACTATTTAACTCAACATTTGAAAGAAAAGAACATGAGAAATGTTTTTCTTTTTATATACGAGAGTTTGTACGAACAAGCTGAGCTTTTCCAATTTTTAGCTTTCTCTACATTAACATAACCAGATCAATTACAAGTCTTGTAATGTGAATATTATTTAAAAATATGTAAAAATATTAATAAAATATTTTGAATGAACTTTTTATTATTGCCACACTGGAATTTTAGTTGCTTTTCAAAACATTTTCGGAACATTTTTTATTTTAATTAATTCTGTATTTACAATCCGAGAATAATAAGAAAATTTGTTAAACCAAGGACAAATATATCACAGAGGCTATGCAACTGCAATGAGATACATAACATTAAAACAAAAAGCTATGTGAGTCCGATCACAGGGGAGATGTGTAAACATCTATTTACACATCAATTAAAATCAAACAGTAAGCGCCATCTATGTATAACAAGCAACTGCTATGGTTGTTATACTTGATGGTTGCAGTTGTTAGCTATACATTCATGGCGATTTCTGTGGGTTGTTGAATCAGCTATATAAATTTAAATTATAATCTTTGCACCATTACACTTACATATACCTCACACCGAGGTATTGCATTATGAAATAGATTTTTACCCCCCTGAGCGCGGAGATGTTTACACATCAATAATAAATGTATTACGTATTTACAAATTTAATTTAAATTTTTGTTATAATAATAATTAGTTACAATGTTTATTTAAATATATTTAATTTAAGATGTTAATTATTTACAAATGACCATTGCGATTGCTTTTGGAATGGGAGATCTAAACCATGGTCTCATTTTAGTCTTCTGTCGAGTAACGATGTAGCTAAAGGATTAATATGGTCGCTTAGCCTTTCACTTGCGATTATAATTTCATTTCGAACTGTTGTTATATTAACTCCATTTCTGATGAAGGATGCAGGAGAACTCGTTACATCCAAATAAACAGCAACTGAAACTTTGGGAAGAATTCTGTATAACTCAGTTGTCGTCGTCCCTACCCACTCAGCAGTCAATATGCAGCTGTGAATCACATTCGATGAACACCTCCATCGACTGCCCCAATACTACTGAAATTTGTAAAGTAATAAAATCACTGAAAAACAACAAATCGCCTGGTATAGACAATATCTCCCCACAACAGTTAAAAATTGACGCAACAACGAGTGCCCATTCACTCACGCCAATTATAAACCCAGAGGAAACTGCTGAAGGTGTCATCATAAACTTACCAAAAAAAAGGAGATTTAAAAGCCCGTAAAAATTCGAGAGGTTTAGGCTTTTGAGTATGATCAACAAATAATAGAATTCAACTTCCCTTCTTCCTGAGCTTAGGAAGGAGTGATCACAGAGCAGTCTGTAGAACGTGGATCACCTTTGTACCTAACGTTTATAGACTTTGAGAAGGATTTTGACACCCTGAATGTAAATGTGTATTTGAAAACGGTACCTATCGTATTCTTCACGAAAATCTACTGAGCAACAAAATAAACATTAAATCCGGTGTACGGCAAGGGTGTGCATTATCTCCCCTGCTTCTTAACTGCGTACTTGACGTAGTAATAGCTAAGGCAACATATAATAGAAGGGAGATACTTGGGGGTCTCCAAGGCAGACTGGAGGACCTTGACTATGCTGATGATATTTGTCTAGTTACTCACACCTTTTCAGACATGCAATCTAAGTTATCACTAGTTCAGGAAACTGCATCACACGTTGGCTTGAAAATATATATCAGCAAAACCAATACAATGCGAATAAACAAACATTATCCATTCAGAACCAATCGCTTAACGAAATCGATTCATTCTGTTATCTGGCAAGCATGTTGTATAAAAGTGGAGGTTCCAAAGCTGACATCTCCAGCCGCATGAACAAAGCCCGCCAAGCATTCGGCAAACTCAAATCCATGTAGAACTCGTCATACATATCAAAAAGGACGAATCTAAAGATATTTGATTCGGATATAAATTCCACACTGTTGTATGGATGCGAGACTTGGAATGCAGCACCACGTGACATACATTTCATACAGGTTTTTGTAAATAAATGCTTGAGGAAGACTCTTCACATAGTCTGGCCTAGAATAATCTAAAATTATCGTCTCTGGCCAGAAACTGGTCAAAAACATATCCAAATGGAAATCCGCAAACGCAAGTGGAATTGGATTGTTCATACACTGCGTAAACAGCCCAAAGATATTGCTAAACAAGTCATACACTGGAACCCGCAGGGCAGTCGTCTTATTGGACACACACACCTGGAGACGGCAAATTGGAACTGAAATATCCCATTTACGACTGCGTTGGAATGAAATTAAACATCGTGCAACAGATCGAACTTATTGGAATAATCTTGTGGCGGCCCTATGCTCCTTGCAGGACTAAAAGGAACAAGTACATATATTTCTGATGGATTTGTTAGTAACACACCATGGCGTGTTAGTGGTATGCCTTCGTATCGAGAATATAGATGTTTGGATTACTAGCTGTACTCCATAAGTCCACACTGGTTTGAGTATGATCGATTATATATTCCCAGATTGTTTAGATTTAGCCGAGATTTTGAACCTAAAAGCCAGTAAAGTTTTTAATTTTGATTTTGAGTTGTTCTCGTCGAGACTAGACTATCACTCTTCTGAATTGTATAACCATTTACAGTAATTGAAGGGCAATGTTTTCTTCCGAGTGTAAAAGTTGTATGTTGCGATTTTTTTGTTAACAGTTCACTATAACATTCCACTTTTTCAGCCACTGATTTCATTTTGTATAAAAGAAGATGCTGGATCTGGGGAATCACTTGTTGCCATAACAGCTGTGTCATCAGCATATGTAGCCACCATAACATTGTCGACTTCAGGCATATCTGCTGCATATTTGGTATACAGTATAGACCCCAATACACTACCTTGTTGTATTCCAGCATTTATTTCATATACCTCCGAAGTTTCCTCGTCGATTTTTACATAAAAATGTCTTTCAGATAAATCAATTTTTGAAAAGAAATAAACAGGTCAAGGCATGAATGTTTTGATCCTATATAGTAACCGCATGTGCAAAACTCTGTCGTAAACTTGCTTGGATGTCTAGAAAGACTGCAGAATAGTATATCTTCTTCTCTAAAGCATCAGTTATGTTGTTAGCAATTCTATAAATCTATTCGGGGGTAGCATGTTTATGTCTAAAACCAAATTGATGTTTAGGTGTGATATTTTTGCTTTTCAAAACTGAAGATAGTCTTCGCAATAAAATTTTCTCATACAACTTGGAGAAAATTGAAAGTCGACTTATTGGTCTGAATAATTTTACCGAAATTTCTGGCTTGTTGAGTTTTTGCATCATTATGAACTCCCTACATTTCCACTGTGAAGAGAAATGATTAAGCCTTATTACTGAATTAAATATTAAAGTTAGAAAAACAACATATTTATGCGTTATCTTACTAATAACTTTTCCATTAATTTCCTGGACTTCTCTTTTTATTTAGCATTCTGATCTCACTTTTTAGACTCTTTAGACTCTTAAGTCAATCTCCCTGTCTGTCGTGGGGCAACCCCATTCCCCCTTATCCAATTGATCTGAAACTTGCCCCATAGTCTTGTTGTGACTACAAATTAATTTTGGGGTAGTCAAACGTGGTCACGCACAGTCACGGAGTGATCTAAATGTCTTTTCCCCTCATTTAAAACGGATTTCTCCTCATCCAATCAATCTGAAACTTGGTCGATATACTTGCTGTAAAGAAAGATTATCTTCCTCATAGTCACGCACAGTCACCCATAATCACGCACAGCCTTAAAGTGAATTAAAACTTATTTCCCCTTATCCGATCGATCTGAAACTTAGTCTATCGTCCAAGTGCTGTGAAAAAAGATTAACTTTGACAAAGTCACGCATAGTCACGAATGGTCAGGCACAGTCACGAAGTAATCTAAATGTCATTTACCCTCATCCGATCGATCTGAAGCTTGGTTGATATATTTGCTGTAAATAAAGGTCAACTTCGACATAGTCACGCACAGTCACGGAGTTATTTAAACCCCATTTCCCCTCATCCAAGCTATCTGAAACTTGGTCCATAGACTTGTTGTCACCAAATAATAACTGAAAGATAGTCATGCATAGTCACGCACAGTTACGGAGTGATTTAAACCCCCCATTTCCCCCCATCCAATCAATCTGAAACTTGGACCACAGACTTGTTGTCACCAAATATTAAATGGGAGGTAGTCCCGCATAGTCACGCACATTCACGGAGTAATTTAAACCCCATTTCCCCTCATCCAATCAATCTGAACTTGGTGTACAGACCTGTTGTCACCAAATATTAACTTAAAGATAGTCACGCATAGTCACGCACAGTCACGGAGTAATTTAAACCCCATTTCCCCCATCCAATCAATCTGAAACTTCGTCCATAGACTTGTTGTGATCAAAGATTTATTTTAAAATAGTAACGAAAAGTCACTCCAGTCACGGAGAGATTCAAAAATCATATGCATAAGGAAAGAAATAGTTTATTGTTGGTCTTTTAAGGAATTTAGTAGCTTTCCAAAGTAGGTGTCCATCATTTCTTGAATTATTTATTTCCCCAAGGAATTGAGATGTTTTAGCGTTTTTGTGCTTATTTAGCAATACTTTAAGATCCTTGTAAATGATGAAATCTAATAAATCTGGATTTTCGTGGGTCACTGCGCCAGTGTGTTGGTGGTCCAGTAGAAAGTGTTGAAAGGTTTTTGCTCATCAAGCATTTGTAAGGTTCAGTTTCTTTAGGGTTTACCAGTCTAGATCCCCACCAAGGGTGTTTGGCGTTAAAATATATTCCAGCAATGAAACAGACACCAAGTGTATCAAAAAAATCCTCATAAATTTTGCAATGTACGGTATGTCGAGGAGTAAAAGTAAAGTGAGGACACAGCTAAGTCACCGTCATTACATTTTAGTTTAATAGAAGTTGCCTGAAGCTAGTTTTGCTGAAAACCATGCAAGTTTTCCTATTTTATTGTAAATTTTATCAAGACTCTTGAACCCACATGTGCTTTGTCATCGGGATGATGGGTGGTAATATTAATTATACCATATACCACTATGTGGTTTGGGTATAATGTGCTGCTGTTTGTACCTACCCAAAATATTTGACCTAGAACCATCTTCTCTTCTACCGATCGACTCAGAATCACTTTATGAGTCGATTTAGTGATGTCCGTCCGTCCGTCTGTGTGTCCATATAAACCTTATAATCAAACTAGAGGTCGCACATATGAATACATTTTGATGAAATTTTGTATATAAACTTTTAGCAGCCATAGCATGAACGATATTGAAATTGGTGAAATTCGGTCCATGTTCAGACGTAGTCCCCATACAAATGGCCCCCATGAAATCGACTTAAATTGCCATAAGATCCAAATTATCATATAGAACTCAGTCAAATTGGGTTCGTATGTGTTTATTATATCCACTAATCAGTAGTCCAAAAATAATTTCTATAGGACAAGTCATATTCATAGGCCCCATATAGAGCTGCTTCCCGACCTTCACTTAAATCTATCAAAAAACAAAGATATTGCACAGATTTTTCCCAAATTTGGCTTGTATATATTTTTTCAAAATATAAGTGACTTTACTCGTCCCCATATAAATATAGCATCCGACATGAACTGTTTAATATCTGCAGCCAAAAAAATTAGTTGGACCGAAGAGGTGGGGTCTCTAATTAGGTACAGAAACTTTAATATATGAAATTAAATCATATAAAGATAATTGTTTGGAATAAAAAAACTTATTAAAAACAAGTAAGAAAATTATAGTCGGTATAGACCGACTATACGATACCCTATACCATGCGTTTAGAGACCCTATCTCTTAGGCCCAACTAACTGGACATAGAAAATAAGCAAAAACCAAATTTGAGTGGGATTTTTATTAATTTTTTTGGCTGCAGATATGAAAAAGTTCATATCGGATGCTATATCTATATAGGGAATTGGTCCAAAAATGGACCGATCCTGATCATGTTTGGTAAAGTTTCTTGTATTTTGCAAAAATATATACAAACAAAATTTGAGAAGAATCAGTGCAATATTTTTGTTTTTTAATAGATTTAAGTGAAGATCGGGATGCAGCTCTATATGGGGTCAAAGGGATCATTTTTGGACTACTCATTAGTGGATGTAATGAACGCATACAAACCCAATTTGAGTAAGATCTATATGACAATTTGGATCTTATGGCAATTTATGTCGATTTCATATGGGTAATTTGTATGGGGGCTAGGTCTGAACATGGACCGATTCTCACCAATTTCAATAGGGTTCATGCCATGGCCGATAAAAGCATATATACCAAATTTCATCAAAATGCATTCATATTTGCGACCTGCAGTTTGATTACAAGCTTTACATGGACACACAGACGGACGGACGGACGGACGGACGGACGGACATTGTTAAATCAACTCAGAAAGTGATTCTGATTCGATCGGTATAATTAAAGATGGGTCTAGGTCAAATATTTTTGGTTGTTACAAACAGCAGCACAAAGTCATTATACCCAAACCACATAGTGGTATAGGGTATAAAAATAATTTACTGAATGTTTAATTACTGAATTGTGTGATTTTAACAAAAAAAAAACATAAAAAAAACTCACGGTTTGAAATGTTCCATCGATGACGCCAGGCCTGAAGTCAGTTGTAGACGGAGTTTCCTTTTGTTTTCTTCTGTCATTATTGCATAATTTCACTCAATTATATTGTTTAATTAATTAATTTATTTAATTGTTTCGATTTAAAAAAGTAAGTTTTAAATTAAATATTCCAAAAAAAAAAAATATAATCCATTGATTAACAATTTTTCTATATTTATATTGTTCCTAACTCTTTTTATACCCCATACCACTATGTGGTTTGGGTATAATGACTTTGTGCTGCTGTTTGTAACTACCAAAAATATTTGACCTAGACCCATCTTTTATTATACCGATCGAATCAGAATCACTTTCTGATTCGATTTAACGATGTCCGTCCGTCCGTCTGTGTGTCCATGTAAAGCTTGTAATCAAACTGCAGGTCGCAAATATGAATACATTTTGACGAAATTTGGTACATAAGCTTCCATCAGCCATGGGATGAACGCTGTTGAAATTGGTGAGAATCGGTCCATGTTCAGACCTAGCCCCCATACAAATGACCCCTATGAAATCAACATAAATTGCCATAAGATCCAAATTATCATATAAATCTTAGTCAAATTGGGTTTGTATGTGTTTATTACATCCATTAATCAGTAGTCCAAAAATGATCCCTACGGAACAACCCTTAGTCATAGGCCCCATATAGAGCTGCTTCCCGATCTTCACTTAAATCTATCAAAAAACAAAAATATTGCACGGATTCTTTTCAAATTTTGCTTGTATATATTTTTGCAAAATACAAGAGACTTTACCAAATATGGTCAGGATCGGTCCATTTTTGGGCCTAGTCCCCATATAGATATAGCATCCGATATGAACTTTTTCATATCTGCTGCCAAAAAAAATTAATAAAAATCCCACACAAATCTGGTTTATGCTTATTTTCTATATCCAGTTAGTTGGGCCTGAGAGATAGGGTCTCTAAGCGCATGGTATAGGGTATCGTATAGTTGGTCTAGACCGACTATAATTTTCTTACTTGTTTTTATAATATTTTCAGTATATTATTATTTTTTTTTTTTTTTTTTTAATAGTTTACCATTTTTTTCTTTTCGTTTTTTTTAACTTTAAATTATTTTTCCCTATTTGCTTTTTGTTCTTTTGTATTTTCTCACTAAAAACCATGTATTTTTCTATGTACATATGTACTGTTTTCCAATTCTGTAAATTTTTATGATTAAAGATGAAAATTTAAAAGATTTCAATTGTTGTAAAATCAAGTAAGACCTTTTGTTCATTGACCATCGAATTATTAGTATCCTCTTATAGATTTCAATCACCATATTGTACCAAATGATATATTCCACGCCAGTTGAAATTGTAGAAAAAATAGTACCACGGTTTATTTATAGAGAAACACAATTATGCAAACGAGTTCAAACAAATTCAAATGTAAACAATTTTATGGAAATATTAAAAAATAAAATATTATTATTGGACAAATTTTTCTTGCTTAATTTTTTTTTTTTTTTTTTGCAAAGTGTATAGTGTATATAGCTGTATAGTGATAGTATTAAATAAACGCACTCACAGTTCTTGTTTATCGATTGCTAGTATTATTGTTATTATCAAATGAAGGGAAATATTCTGAATTAAGATTATAATTTTCTTTGGAACATTTCTACATAATTTTTTTACTTAAACCCAATAAACGCAGTATTGCACCTGTAAATGTTTGTACTTTTACAATTATTGTGTCCAAATGATCCCAAAGTGGCAATTAATTGAAATTTTTTAAATCAAGTTTTTATATATAAATTTGGTATCGGGTAAAAGTTGTTGTCAAAATCAATCAACTAAGTTGTTTGCTTTTTTTACAGTGAGCAGTCAAAGTTAGCAAATTATTGCTGCCTTTGCGAAAAGTACAAAAATTTAATCTCTACGATTCAAGTGCTTATGTTTTGTATTAAATCTACAGGTTATAGTAAATACTATTGCATTTAAATGTTTTTAACAATGTTTTTAAAAAAGCCCAAAAATTCAGACATTTTCCATATTTAATGTGGCGACCTCCTCACAGAAGATTTAAATAAAAGAAAACAATAAATAGCTTAATAATTTAATAGAAAAAGCAAATTTTTTAAATTTAAGGTTTACGAATACTTTTTCGAGCAAGTGTATGTAGATTTCATTATACCCTATACCACTATGTGGTTTGGGTATAATGACTTTGTGCTGCTGTTTGTAACAACCAAAAATATTTGATTTAGACCCATCTTTAATTATACCGATCGAATCAGAATCACTTTCTGAGTTGATTTAACAATGTCCGTCCGTCCGTCCGTCCGTCTGTGTGTCCATGTAAAGCTTGTAATCAAACTGCAGGTCGCAAATGTGAATATATTTTGATGAAATTTGGTATATAAGCTTTCATCGGCCATGGGATGAACGCTATTGAAATTGGTGAGAATCGGTCCATGTTCAGACCTAGCCCCCATACAAATTACCCATATGAAATCGACATAAATTGCCATAAGATCCAAATTGTCATATAGATCTTACTCAAATTGGGTTTGTATGCGTTCATTACATCTACTAATGAGTAGTCCAAAAATGATCCCTTTGACCCAATATAGAGCTGCTTCCCGATCTTCACTTAAATCTATTAAAAAAAAAAAATATTGCACTGATTCTTCTCAAATTTTGTTTGTACATATTTTTGCAAAATACAAGAGACTTTACCAAACATGATCAGGATCGGTCCAATTTTGGACCTAGTCCCTTTATAGATATAGCATCCGATATGAACTTTTTCATATCTGCAGCCAAAAAAAATTAATAAAAATCCCACTCAAATTTGGTTTTTGCTTATTTTCAATGTCCAGTTAGTTGGGCCTAAGAGATAGGGTTTCTAAACGCATGGTATAGGGTATCGTATAGTCGGTCTAGACCGACTATAATTTTCTTACTTGTTTTTTATATAGAAATTACTCTCTGGTTTAAAATTTCAACTTTTAGAAATTTTTAAACTTTTTCATTTGCAAAACCACTGTTTGACTTTGATAAATGTGTATAATATATTCTTTAACTGGCGGCTTTACTTTTATCATTATATATATATATATTTTTTTTATTATTATTATTTATTATTCAAGCTTGTGTTAATGTAATTATTTTAAATTATATTACATTTATTTTTTTCATAGATACAAATCCATTAATCTTAACGATCAATTACTTTAAGATCTAAATCTCATAAAAACAAATTTTATTTAAAGTTTTTTTTTTTTTTTTTTTTTGAGTAACAAATGTTTAAGCATAAACCCCATTATGAGATCATAAATTGCGAGCAAAAAAAATATATATAGTATAAAAAGCTGTAATATAAATAGTTGTAATATTTTATGTCAATTAAATTGCATATGACGTGGTTTTGATATGTTAAATTTTTTATATTTCTGTTTTTAGTTTTTTTGTTGGTCAGTTGCAAGGGGATTTATTTATTAACTGTTAGTTGTTTTAGATTTTTTTTTTGCTTTATTTATATAGACACATTAAAATATTTAGTAGTCTAGTGAGGCCACAGATTTTGTTCTATAAATATAAATTGTTTGCTATTATATTTTAGAAGTTATAGATTTTTTTTTAAGAAAAAAGAAGGCGGGAATCGTCTAAGGGGTTATGACAGCATTTGGTAATGGATAATAGTGATAATGGAATTTTTATGTTGTTATATGTACAGATTTCAGTATTGTTGGCAACCTGAATTCAGGAATTGGTGCCATACAAATATTCTTCATGATCTACTCCCCATTAATGAAAACAGATGTTTGAAAGACAGTGTAATTAACTCGAAGGGGAAAAAAATTTATGGAGACATAGAAGGCTTGGGGGGTATAGTGCTAAACGGTAGGACAATTGGGGACACAAATAATGAAGTGAGTTTTTGTGCTGAAGGTGGTAGCTTTGTCATTGACTTCTGTATAGCTTACTCATACTCTCATAGCTTACTAATATTTGTAGGCCCCTCTGCCTAACATTTGTTACTACTGTTTCTAATAATATTACAGTTTACCCCTGTACGCAACAACTATTCTACAACAATAAGATGGCCTCCAAATATTTGTTAAAATTAAGTTTTCTCTCTTGTAACACAAACCTTGACAAGAATACTACAACTGATGACATGGTACTGTCAATTAAAAACAAAATTAAGCAAATGCTACACCAAAAACGGGTTTTACTTCGAGTCAAAGCAAAAGTGGTTTAATTGGAAATGTGCTGGTTTTCTAAAAAATATGCTAATAACTATAGAGAAAAGCACTCCAATACAAACAAAGCGAAATACCTATTAGCCAAAAGCAAGTATCTGAATTATTGTCGCATCAGGAAACTGGAATTCTGTAACGAGAACTTAAATAAACTTAACTCGGTTAATTCAAGTAAAGATTGGTGGAATTTATCAACCAATTGGAAAACACAAATGAGGAAAAATATTAATAATGTGCTTTTAAATTGACTCATAGTCTGGATGGATAGCACAATATATTAAACTAGCAGATTTCAGCCCTCGAAATTCGAGTGCAAATTATAGGAAATTTTATTTTTTCATTAAATAAATACCCAAAAGGTATGCTAATCAATTATAGCCAATTCACAAATCAACACAAATAACAAACTCATTTTTAAACTCTTTATTTTAACTCATACGCTCCGTCTGTCTGCCATGGGAGCACCCCATTCCCCCTTATCCAATTGATCTGAAACTCGGCCCATAGTCTTGTTGTGACTACAGATTAATTTTGCGGTAGCCACTCACAGTCACGCGTGGCCACGCACAGTCACGGAATGATCTAAATGTAATTTCCCCTCATCCGAACAATCTCAAACTAAGTCCACACACTTGCTGTGAAAAAAAGATTAACTTTAACTTAGTCACGCACAGTCACGGAGTGATTTAAAACGCATTTTCCCTTATCTGATCGATCTAAAACTTGGTCGATGGACTTGCTGTGAAAGATTAACTTTGACATAGTCACGCACAGTCACGGAGAGATTGAAACCCCACTTCCACTCATCCGATGGATCTGAAACTTTGTTCATAGACCTGTTGTGGCCAAAGATTAGTTTTAAGATAGTCAAGCAAAGTCACGGAGATATTCAAAACTCATATGCATAACGAAAGAAAGGTTTTACTAAAACTTTGTTTTTATGGGTTAGATTATTATTACAAACGCATTAACAAATTTAATAAACGCACACATCGCATTGTATAATTTTATGTATGCAAATGCAATTTACCCAAAATAAAGGAAAAAATTTAAAAATGTGTAAATCTTCAAAACGGCTAAAAAAAATACCTTTCAAATTATATACGATTGGCCAAAATTGGAATAAAACGGTAGAACAAAACATCGGTCACAATAAATCGCCTAGCCTATTAATATTACAGATGAGCTCCAAACTAGTTTTGGGAAGCGTTACTGAACAGTTGACAAGGTTTTCAATCTTCTGAATTTATTTCACCTTAGTAAGAGAGGTAGTAATAACGGTTATGTATTTTTTGTAGATTTTTTATGTGCCTTAGACATGACACCTAGGAATTCACTGATTTATAAACTATCGGTCATGGGCTTATCGTCAAAACTTATCCGCATCTTACAACTCTATTATGAAAATAGTATAGGTAATGATTACTCCGATCTGGGTGGAAAACAAGGATGCATTTTAGATGCCATTTTGTTTCCCTTTACCTAATGTACTACTTGGCGGAGTAAAGGTTTTGTCTTTTTATCCGATAGACCAAAAAACTGCAAAACATGATTGAGACGCTCACATGTATTGCAACCAATAAATCAATAAACCAAAAATTCTCGTTTTCCCTACCGCTACTCGAATATCTAAAATACTTAAACGGAATTATGGGGAAGATAACATACAAATTGTTAATAGCGATATGTGGCTTGGAACTGAACTCAATTACAATTTATTATTTAAATAACACAAGGGAACAATGGTTCTGTTGATTAAGAACTGAATATTGTTTTTAAGGTTATTTGGGACGCTGAATCCAAATCTGCCCTTGGTTTTTTTCTATCAGCTCGACTTTTCGAGATATACCGTTATGTTCAAAATTAAGGCACTTCCGCTACATATATTGGAATAACTTGAAAACGGTTCACCATATTAAATTAAAAAAAAAATCCGAAACTCGCAAACAATATTTTCTTATAGCCGTGCTTACTTTGTTTTTAAATTTTCCAAGTAGTTTTAGAGATATCGTTCAAGTTTTGAAAAAAAAATTAAAATTTAAAAAAAAAAAACATTTTTTTTGTTCTTTAAAAATTCCTAAAAAATAAAAATGGGACAAAAATCACAGTTTTGGTCTACAAACAGTTAGTTAAATATATTTCGAATAAAATGAGCTTTATTTCATTGCAATCGGTGCACAACTTTTGATTTTGTTCACGATTTACTGAATTGATATAAATCGCGATTTCCATACAAAAATAACATTTTCTAATGTGTAAGTGCTTGTATGTAATAAGTTAGTTTTTTATGATTCTAAGAATTAAAAAATTAAGTAATAAAAAAAGATTATTTCATTTTTATGGTCAGCTATACTTTTTAATTTAACAAAAAAAGAGAATTTTAAAGAAAAATAAAAAATTTTAATACACAAATATTACAATGTAATTACAACTCATCGAAAAATTTTCTTTTATAAGATTTTCTTAAATAACCTCGTTTAGAGGGATTTGTTTTAATGCTCCAGCAATAGTCCGCCATCATATGCTTATCCCAGTGACCCTGGTACCGCTCCTCTATAGTGCGGATATCTCGATGGAAACGTTCACCTTGTTCTTCACTGAAGTCTCCAAGATTTTCAGGGAAACAATCCAAATGACTGTGTAGGTAGTGCACCTTAATGCTCATATTACAACCAAGCTGCTTGAAATGTGACAACATGTTATCCACGTGGTCCGAATAGTGCTCACCCTTTTTGTTTCCCAGGATATTGCGCACTATCCAAACAAATTCATTCCAAGCATTTCTTTCAATATCTGTCATGGAATTACTAAAATTTTCATCATTGATTAATTTTTTGATTTGAGGGCCATCAAAAATGCCTGCTTTCAGTTTCTCCGAACTCAAATTGTTGAACTTTTTACTGATATATCTAAAACAATCACCGTCCTTGTTGAGAGCTTTGACAAATTGTTTCATAAGTCCTAGCTTGATATGGAGAGGTGGCAGTATTATGCGATCCCTGGGCACAAGTGGTTGATTAACTATATTGTGGTTTCCTGGAACCATAGCTTCCCTCGAAGGCCAGTCTTTCTTACTCCAGTGTTCAGATCTGGCTCTGCTATCCCATAAACAAATGAAACACGGATATTTTGTGTAGCCACCTTGTTGGCCTAGAAGAAAATTCACCATTTTTAGATCCACACAAATTAGCCAGCGGTGTTCGTTGTACTTTATTTTATTTATAACTGAGGCAATTGTAGAATATTCTTCTTTAGCTTTAGTTGAATGTGCAATGGGCAACGAACCCAATTTATTACCGTTATGCAGAAGTACACATTTTAGGCTGCGTTTAGAAGAATCTATAAATAGTCGCCAGTCATTTGGATCATACTCCTCTAATCCCATCGCTGTTACTAAACCAGGAACATCTGAACAATAAACAAATTCATCGTCTTCGGAAAAGAATGGAAGTAAGTTTTTTTCTCTGTTACGGTAGTATGAAATTGTTGTTCCTTGGGTTAACAGATTTTTTTGCTTTAATCGAGAAGCAAGAATTTCAGATGCTTTTTTAGAAAGTCCAAGGTCTCTCACTAAATCACTAAGCTCCTCCTGATTAAATTGCTCGCGTTCAGAAGAAATATCTAAATGCAAGTCATCTGATCCAAATTCAGAAATTGGTGAAGGAACATTTTGTCGTAAGTCGTGGAAATTGTGTGTAGATGTAGATGGTTGTGGTTCTGAATCCTCACTAGAGTACAGGACTGGTTGGGTAATAGACAACACGTTAGGATAAATCCATTTAGACCGGTTTGTTTTATTAATGCCTGTTATGTTGACAGCGCAAAAATAACAATCATCATAATGATTCGAAGGTTCCCGCCAGATCATTGGTGTTTTATACTTGAAGTGGGTCCGTTGCTTGTTTGCCCATAACCTTAAATACTCTACACAGTTTTTACATACAGTATTAGGAATCCAGTACTTGTCACGGGTTTCCATGGTAAATCCGAAGTAGTCAAAATAAATTTTTTTAATAAAATCTGACACACTTTTTCTATTTTTTATAAACGTGTATTCGCCACATATGTTACAAAAATAGTTGGGATTGATTTTACAGGTGTTTCTTGACGTAGCCATTGCACAATTTTGAAGTATATATGAAAGTAACACAATTTTCAATAAATAACACACGGGAACAAAATTGAACTTTTTTGTGTTGACTGATTAAATGTTCAATGTAAAATGATTTATATTTTTTGTCGTTATACTTTTCGCTTTCGTAAACACTTGTTGAATGAGAAAAATTTGTTGAATGAACCCATATAAATACTTAGTAGTTTTTTACTGAAGTACCAAAAAAAATTATATCCACAATTTTATTGACAGTCACTTATGAATGAACACATGTGTTCAGGGGAATTCCTTTAAAAAATCATCCGTTACCAACGGTAAACCACACATCAATAAAAACAAGTGGACTTTTCTTTTTTCTCTTTAATTGACTGTGAACTGACTAGGTGTCATAAAGGGACAATAAAATTTATAGGCGTTATGAGTTTGCTACCGCAACCATAAAAATGAAATAATCTTTTTTTATTACTTAATTTTTTTAATTCTTAGAATCATAAAAAACTAACTTATTACATACAAACACTTACACATTAGAAAATGTTATTTTTGTATGGAAATCGCGATTTATATCAATTCAGTAAATCGTAAACAAAATCAAAAGTTGTGCACCGATTGCAATGAAATAAAGCTCATTTTATTCGAAATATATTTAACTAACTGTTTGTAGACCAAAACTGTGATTTTTGTCCCATTTTTATTTTTTAGGAATTTTTAAAGAACAAAAAAAATGTTTTTTTTTTTAAAATTTTAATTTTTTTTTCAAAACTTGAACGATATCTCTAAAACTACTTGGAAAATTTAAAAACAAAGTAAGCACGGCTTTAAGAGAATATTGTTTGCGAGTTTCGGTTTTTTTTTTTAATTTAATATGGTGAACCGTTTTCAAGTTATTCCAATATATGTAGCGGAAGTGCCTTAATTTTGAACATAACGGTATATCTCGAAAAGTCGAGCTGATAGAAAAAAACCAAGTGCGGATTTGAAATCAGCGACCTCAAATTAGTAAAAATTTGCTATAAATTTCAAATCAACACAAAAAAAGTTCAATTTTGTTCCCTTGTGTAATCTAACCAATAAAAACAGAGTATACTATAGATCTTCCTTTCCGTGACTGTGCGTGACTTTGCGTGACTATATTAAAATTAATCTTTGGTCGCAACAAGTATATGGACCAAGTTTCAGATTGATTGGCTGAGGAGAAATGGGGTTCAAAACACTCCGTGACTGTGCGTGACTGTGTGTGACTATTTTAAAATTAATCTTTGGTCACAACAAGTCCACTTACCAAGTTTCAGATCTATCGGATGAGGGGAAGTTAGCTTTTATTCTATCAGTGACTGTGCGTGACTATGCATGCCTAAGTCAAAGTTAATCTTTTTTCACAGAAAGTGTATGGACCAAGTTTCAGATCGATCGGGTGAGGGGAAATGACTTTAGATCACTCCGTGACTATGCATAACTATCCGTAACTACCCCAAAGTAATCTATGGTCACAACAAGACTATGGGCCAAGTTTCAGATAAATTGGATGAGGGGGAATCGGGTTGCCCCATTACAGGGAGTATGAGTAAAAAGGGAGTATGAGTAAAAGATAAAATAAATAAATTGTCTTCCTCCAAAATGGCGATTGCCTCAACATGGTCTAGGCACATAAATCATACTCCAGTAACAAATAATAACAAACTGAAAATTTGTAATGCGGTTTCAAGATCTATTATGTTTTATAGAGCAAAGATTTTTGGTTTTTAGTAATTTGATGATGTTGAAAATATATTTCGATTTTCTAGCAAAAAAATGACGGAAAACAGAAAGTACGCTATAAAAACTCGAATTCAAAAAGCATTAATGTTTTTTCTGGAGTTCCCCAAAGTAGACATCTTGGTCCAATTTTATTTTCATTGTTCATAACCGATCTCCCAAACGTTATACAATTTTTTAATATATTGATGTAAAAATATTTTTCAGTTACAATGAAAAGTCTGATCACTTATGTTTACAAAATGATCTTGATAATTTCTTTGTGTGGTGCAGAATTAATTTAGTGGATCTCAACCTCGATAAATGCAAAGTTATGCGATAAACTCGAAAGAACTTAATAGATGTATATTATTGTCAGACCAATTCTTGAATATGGGTCTAGTATTTGGGCTTCGTATTACAATATGCACATTGATCGAATAGAATCCGTTCAAAAACAGTTCCTTCCTTTTTGCTTACGTGGCATGCAATGGAATCCTGTCAACCTTCCCTCATATCCTATGCGACTAACATTAATTGCCCACACTTAAAAGCCGCCGAACTATGTTGAACGTAGCTTTTATTTTAAATGTTATCCATGGAACAGTTTGTTCTGAATTCCATATAAATAATATTACTTTAAATGTTCCTCAACGCTTAACTCGTCACTAACAACCACTATATATCGCATATTTTCGTACAAACTATGCTAACGCTGATCCGTTCAGGAGAATATGCAACAACTTCAACGACTTATATCAATTTATTGATTATTCTTTGAATATAGATGTTATTAAAGGGAATATCATACTATACTTAAATTCTCAGTTTTGAATGATTTATATGTTATCGTTATTAGTATCTATTTTTCAATATTGTATTTTTATTTTTTTTTTTATACCATTTGTACTTTTAAATAGTACATAGACTTTAATCAATAAAAAAAAAAATTTGCTCTTACTGAAAAACACTCCAAATATATGCTCTACTTGGAAACTGGCTTTAAAAGTACATTTTCTTAAATAAGTAAATTTTTCTTAAAAAGTACTTTTTCATAAAAGGTACTATTTCTGAAAAAAAATGTTGTTTTAAAAAATCTCGTTTTCTTAAAAATTACCTTCTCTGAAAATAGTAAGATTTCTTTAAAAAAAAAAGTACCTTTACTAAAATGTATTTTTTTTAAGCTTTCTTCCAAAACAAACTTTCTTAGGAAGTACCTTTTCTTAAAATAGTACTTATTTTTAAAAAGTATATTTTCTGAAACAAATACTTTTTCCTAAAAAATACCTTTTCTTAAAAACAATTTTTCTTATAAAAGTACCTTTTTCAAAAAGTGGTTTTTCGTGAAAGCTATGAAAAGGTATCTTTTTTTAAAAAGCTTTTTTCTTTTAAATGTACTTTTCCTAGAAAAAGCCTTTTCTAAAAAGGATACGTTTACTTGCAAATGTACTTTCTGTTCAAGATAAAACTTTATTCCAAATTTTAATTATCTTCGAATAAAAACTTTGCATAAAAAAATATTTTCATCAAATATTTTCTCAATAAACCATACATATATTTAATTTAAAAAACTGTCATATCACTTAAACAAAAATATTGAAAAAAATTTTGTATAATCAACTTATCATTTATAATATATCATTTATAATACATTAAATATATATTTGAACCAAACGAAAACTAACAAGAGTTTTAAATTAAAATAAAATAAATAATGCAATTATTTTTTAAAGCACGCAACGTGTTTAATTTATTTATATATAAATTTTTAATTAGTGATTGTTGGCGAACATTAAAATTAAATTTTTATGTTAATTAGACTTTTATATTGACATTTGTTTTTCATTGGAAATGACAAAGTATGGAAACTAATATTATAGAATTTATTTTTAAATTTACTTTTTTAAAGCAATCTTTATAAATTTACAGGTTTTAAAAGACAAAATAATTAGAAAAAAATCCGGTGAGTCCGATCACAGGGGAGTTGTGCAAACATCTAGTAATTAAAGTTTTTTATGGCACTTTTTTAAAATCAAACAGAATGCGTCATCTATATATTACTTATAGCAACCAACTGCAGGGGTTCCGCTAATTTAAACAAAATTAATATTATTTATTATTTCAACCGGTAAATTTAAAATTTTTCTTTTTTTATTTTTCATTTTTCGTTTTTCATTTCTTATTTACCATTTTTCATTTTTCACTTTTTTTTTGATTATTCGTATTTAATTTTTCATTTTATATTTTTCCATTTTAATTTTCATTCCTCATATTTTATTTTTCATTTTGTATTTTACATATTTCATTTCTCATTTTTTATTTTTCATTTTTAATTTTTTATTTTTCATTTTTGATTTTTCATCTTTCATTCTACATTTTTCACTTTTTATTTTTCATTTTTTATTTTTTATTTTTTATTTTTCATTTTTCATTTTTCATTTTTTATTTTTAATTTTTTATTTTTCACTTTTGATTTTTCATTTTAGATTTTTCATTTTTCATTTTTCATCTTTCATTTTTTCAATTTTCCTTTTTCATTTTTTATTTTTTATTTTTTATTCTTTATTTTTCATTTTTCATTTTTATTTTTTTTAATTTTTTATTTTCCAATTTTCATTCTACATTTTTCATTTTTCATTTTTCATTTTTCATTTTTTATTTTAAATTTTTTTTTCATTTTCGATTTTTTATTTTTCATTTTTGACTTTTAATTTTCAAACAGGTTAACGTATAATTTTTTCACCATTACAATCATAAATCACACCGATTTTGTCTTACGTTTACTTGTTACGCTGTTTTTGTGATTGTATTGTGAAACAGAAATTTACCCCCCTGCTCGTATAGATGTTAACACATCAACAAATAATTTTTATTGAAGATGTTCTTCAGAGAGAATTATTGCATTTCAAATGTACATTGGTACAATAAATGTATATTTTCCACAAATTACTTTTTATTAAAAATAAGTATTTTTTTTTAAATACATTTTCCAAAAAAGTACATTTCCTAAAACGTAATTATCGTTCAAAAGTAAATTTTCTAGAAAAATTAATTTTCAAAAAAAAATTTAAAGAAGTACCTTATCCTATAAAAAAAATTATAAATTTTTCTTAAAAACGTCCCCGTTGTTGAAGAGTAATTTTTCTTAAAAATGTACCTTTCCTCAAAAACCCACATTTTTAAAAGAGTACACCTTCCAAGGAGTAATTTTCTGTTAAAAAGTATTTTTCATAAAAAAGTAAACTTTCTTAAAAAAGTATCAATTCTAAAAAAAGTACCTTTTCCTAAAAAAGTACCCTTTTGTGAAAAGTACATTTTCTTAAAAAAAGATATTTTTTCCAACAAAGGAGTTTGCTTTCGAAGTAAAGTAAATTAAAAAGTAAATTTTCTTAAAAAGTAAGATTTCTTAAAATAAATACATATTATTTAAAAAGTACTTTTTCTAAAAAGTAGTTTCGCTTTAAGAAGTATCTTTTCTGAAAAAAATACTTTTTCTTAAAAAAAAGGAAATTTTTTATTTCTAAGGATATTTTCTTAAAAAGAGCTTTTTCTTAAAAAAATATCTTCGTTAAAAAAAATTCCGTTTTTAAAAAAGTACTAATCCTTTAAAAGGTACTTTTTCTTAAAAACTATTTTTTTTTGTATAAGTACGTTTCCTAAAAATTACCTTTTATTTAGAAAACAGCTTTTCTTTAAAAGCACTATTGGTAAAAAAAGTATCTATTCTAAAAAGGAACTTTCCTTAAAAATTAGCTATTCTTAAAACCGTATACTTAAAATATATTTTCTTAAAAAGTATTTTTTCTAAAAGCAGTGCTGCTTAGAAAACTAGCGTTTCTCAAGAAAGCAACTTTTCTCAAAAGAGTATCTTTTCGTGAAAATGCACAACTTTCTTCTTAAAAAGTACCTCTTAAAAAAAATTCGCTTTTTTCCAAAAATAACCTTCTCTCCAAAAAGTACCTTTTTTTATAAAACATCGTGTTCTTAAAAATTAACTTTTTCTCTGAACAGAACCTTTTTTAAAAAAGCACCTTTTCTTGAAAAGCTCACTTACTTAAAAAATATATTTTATGAAAAAAGTTCCATTTTTAAAAAAACATTTTCTCAAAATCGTACTTAAATTCCAAAGAACCTCTTCTTTCCCAAAAATAAATTTTTGCCTAAAAAAGTACCTTTTCTTAAAAAATTAAATTTTCTTCAAAAACTACCTTTTTAAAAATTTACATTTTCGTAGAACTGTACCTTTTCTTAGAAAGTGAATTTTCATAAAATACCTTCTCTTAAAAATGTACCTTCTCTTAAAAATGTACCTTTTCTTAAAGAAGTACATTTTCTGGAAAAAGTAAACTTTCTTAAAAAATTACAACTTTTTGAAAAAGCACCTTCTCCTTAAAAGAATCTTCTTCTTAAAAAGAGACTTTTCTACACAAAGTACATTTTATTACAAAAATACCAATACTAAAATGTAGTTTTCCTTAAAAAATAAAGTTCTCTTAAAAAGTACCTTCGTTTTTTCGAAAAAGTACCTTTTCTTAAAAAACAGTTTCTTAAAAATTTATTTTATGAAAAGTAAATTTTTTTAAAAAAGAAACTTTAAAAAAATAATATAAAAAAGTACTTTTGTAAAAAGGTACTTTTAACCCGAAAGGTACTTTTAACCTATAAATAAAAATTAACCGAATTATTTTTCTTAAATTCTAAATAGTGGTTTCATCGAGTTTAATAGAAAAAATAAAAATATCTTAAAATCCAAAGCTGGCCTTGGCCAATAATGGGTTAACGTTCTAGGATTTATCTCAAACTTTAGAAATGAAGTTCTTCACATTTCCTTTATATATTTTAAGCGTCGCATCTAAAAATTCAACAGCACTTACAAAATATTTGAATTTTTTGAATAAATTGTCTTTTATTAGCTTGGGGTCATATGTGACTCCAATTCCAAAAGGGTTAATGGGGTCATATTATTTTTTTCCAAAACCCTAGCTTATTGAGGTAACGTATAACATTTAAAAGTAGAAAAGTGATGAATTTTTGATGCAAAGTATTTAGAAAGAGTACATTTACAGAATATCTTACAAAAATCCCGTTTTTCTCGAAATTTGCAAAAATAAACTCCTTGTTAAAAAAATTCTGGCATAGGGATTTACTTAAAGATTCACACAGTTAATCTGTAGCATGTACTTAATAAAACCTTAAACGGCCAGATCCAGTTTTTTAAATTTTGTTTAAGAAAATTTTTTAAAACTTGAAAAAGGAAATTTCAAAATTTTATCAAAAAAATTTTCAATTTTTCGTCTCAATGCTTAATAGGTTAACAAGGCGGTAATAAAACAGTACTTCATGTCTGAGTCGTTACAAGTATAGAGACCAAAAAAAAAATTATGGCTTTAATCAATTTCTCAAAGTTGAAAAAAATGCCGTCAAATTTCATGACCTATTTTTTTTTTTGGCACATAAGTGGTCTGGGCATTAGCTATTTCTTGGCGAGGTTTTATTCGATTTTGAAGTTTTATAGCTTTCTGAAAGGATAATTTAATACTGATCCCGAATTATATATATAATAATTTGTCGGAAAAATTAAACTATATAACGAAATTTCCGCAAAATCTGAAAAAAGTCATATATTCCCCGTATAAACACGCTTGAAATTTTCAATCGCTTTGAAGCACGACTAAATGTTTTTCGATTGGCCCAAAACTTTGTATTTCTCAGTTTTTTTGCTATTTGCATATTTCTAGGGGGTGAGGCTGAGAGTTTGAACACTTTATTTTTATTATGGGCCACCCTAATTTACATACAAAGTCGACATATAGGATAAGCGCCAGTGTTCGAAATTAAGAACAGGAAAAAGAAAAATTCCAAAATATTTTTGACCAGATTTTTGAATTCAGCGGGTCCTAATCACCCTAAAAAAAGTAATTTTTTTTGCAAAAAAAATAAAAATAAATTGAATCTTGTGGCGAAAGGGGTTAAAGGTAATTTAAAAAATAAATACCTGTTTTTATACCCTATACCACTATGTGGTTTGGGTATAATGACTTTGTGCTGCTGTTTGTAACAACCAAAAATATTTGACCTAGACCCATCTTTAATTATACCGATCGAATCAGAATCACTTTTTGAGTTGATTTAACAATGTCCGTCCGTCCGTCCGTCCGTCCGTCCGTCTGTGTGTCCATGTAAACCTTGTAATCAAACTGCAGGTCGCAAATATGAATATATTTTGATGAAATTTGGTATATAAGCTTTTCTCGGCCATGGGCTGAACGCTATTGAAATTGGTGAGAATCGGTCCATGTTCAGACCTAGCCCCCATCAGAGCTGTAAACGATTGCAATCGATTTAACTGCAATCACATGATTTCTCGTTAATGATTGCTAATTTTTTGATTGCATTCCAAATCCTAAATTAATTTCATGATTTTAATTTGAAATCATGAAATCAATACGACAAAAATGATTGAATCAATTTTTTGAAATTAATTCATATATTAATTGATTGCAATCAAATTTGATTGCAATCGATTTGATTGCAATTACTTTAATTGCAATCAAATCCAGTAATTGCAATCAAAATTAAATCAGAATCAAAATCAAAATCTTCGTTCTCTTCAAATAAAACTCCTTCTTCTAGAAACAATGTAAATTTTTGTTTGAAGTTTAAAGTTTTGTAAAATTGGTAAACATAATTTTAAATTGCAATCAGTTTTGTGTCAAATTGCTAATAAATTAATTGTTCATATCAAGGTTTATGTATACAAGGTTACGCCATCCCAGCCCCCATTCCTTTTCTGTTTTTTTTTGACGTCTTACTCGTATGACGTCACGCAAAATTTGTTCCTATCTAGCAGCTACAGACACATCGTTTGAAATGCTTGATCGTTATCCGATTCTAAAATCCACATTTATGAAATTCAACGCACCTTTACCGTCATCAGCTGCAGTAGAAAGGTTATTTTCTTTTGCAACTTTGCTAAATAATCCGCGTCGTGGATCGCTTTCAGATGGTAACTTTGAAAAGTTACTTCTATTAAAAGCCAATAGAGAGCTAACTAATGTAAAAAATGCTCAAAGTAATGAGTTAAATATAAGTGGAGGTTTTTACTAGAATCTGTTGTTTTATACTAAAACATAGTGGTTTTTACTTTCCACCAAAAATTTGAGGTTTCCACCATATTCTAGTGGAAACCGCTAGATTATAGATTCCAGGTATATATTATTTCGTAGAACTTTCCCTTTAGTTGTGATATCTGTGCAATTCATTGAAATCGCATGATTTCAACAAAAATTTGATTGAAATCGAATTGATTGCAATTAAATTAATTGATTGCAATTAAATTAATTGCAATCAATGATTTCTAAAAAAAATGATTTCAAAATGATTGCAATCACAAAATATTGCAATTTTGACAAGATTTCATTTTGAAATCTGAAATCATTTTGAAATCAAAGAATGAAATCAGTTTGGTTGAAATCACTTTGATTTCAATGCCAATTGATTGCAGTTTTTCACAGCTCTGGCCCCCATACAAATTACCCATATGAAATCGACATAAATTGCCATAAGATCCAAATTGTCATATAGATCTTACTCAAATTGGGTTTGTATGCGTTCATTACATGCATTAATGAGTAGTCCAAAAATGATCCCTTTGACCCCATATAGAGCTGCTTCCCGATCTTCACTTATATCTATTAAAAAACAAAACTATTGCACTGATTCCTCTCAAATTTTGTTTATATATATTTTTGCAAAATACAAGAGACTTTACCAAACATGATCAGGATCGGTCCATTTTTGGACCAAGTCCCTATATAGATATAGCATCCGATATGAACTTTTTCATATCTGCAGCCAAAAAAATTAATAAAAATCCCACTCAAATTTGGTTTTTGCTTATTTTCTATGTCCAGTTAGTTGGGCCTAAGAGATAGGGTCTCTAAACGCATGGTATAGGGTATCGTATAGTCGGTCTAGACCGACTATAATTTTCTTACTTGTTAAAAATACGTTTTCTTAAAATGTACCTTCACACTAACATTAATACTGCCACTTAGTTGGATCTTAGTACACAAATTTTTTATAGATTTCCAGCAGAAGTTTGTGATATTTTATTTCAGCGTACTACCACTGCTACATTCATTTTTGTGGCACTTATCCAATATCAATATTTTCTCGTATCATAAAAGGAAAAGAATAAAAAAGATTGTTTCGAATTCCTTTATAATTCCATATTATTAACTTAAAATTACTATTCATGATAGAACTCGTAAAACTAAGTCTATTATATTTCATTTAAATGTCCATAAATTACGCTTGTCATATTAAAAATTCTATGTTATTTTAATTACCATTTCAGTCGAAGAAAATATTTTATATATATTTTTTTTTTAGATTTTCTTAGCTTGAATTACGTTTTTGTTTTACCAGGCGTATGATTGATAGTAATAATGTGGTATAATTACATTAGAGCGTATAACATTAACTAGTCAAAGCAGTTTTCAGAATTTTAAACGCCATTGGCCAGCTAATATGCTTAGCTATTAAATTTAATTTTCTTTGACTTAACCCTTTAGCAATTAACTATTAACTAAATGACACTGGCAATTAATAATTAATATATTTTTAAATAAATTATAAAGACTTTTTAAGCTTTTTAATTTATTAAAACCATTTCAAATATTAAATTAAACTTGATCATTTAGTAGCTATATATAAATTTTTAATTAAGTAACTAAATTGGTGAGTTTAATAATTCAATGCAATTGTTTAATTCAAATTGCTTTATCATTTGTACAAATAAAAATTAAAACTTTTATACTTTAGTTAAAATGATAGAAAGTAAACATATTAATCCCTATCAAGAGTACTTAAAGTGAGTTGAAAAACATTAGCTCATCAAACGACGAATGCAATGAATGCAACTGTAGCGTAACACAAACATATTTGCAGCTAAAAAGAAATATACTAAGATCATAGAAAAATAAAGACACTTAAAGAAGGGAAAACGTTCAAGACACATCCCTCTAACAAGAAGAAAAACTAAGAGAAAAATGTTGCAAAAAGACTGACTGGCAACTTTTGCAACACTTTAACGTAATGCTGTACTTAAGTACTATACAATACACCTTCAACGTCTATAATTCAATTTGTCAGTTTGGAAAAATAAAAAAAAAATAAAAAATATATTTGCAGAAAAAAATGTGACTGCTACAGGCGCCATGTATGACGCACTAATATAACCAGCCAAAGCAATTATAGAATTTAAACGAAGAAAAACTATGTAACATTAAAGAGAAGATAAAGAAACAACAATAATAATAATTATTTTAACATTATACGAGTGCTGTGGTACTAATACAATTTTTTATAAGCCTTAAGTATACTATTTACTGTGACAGGATAAAGGGGAAAAAAGTAAACAAACCAAAAAAAAATAAATCCCATTGTCTTCATCCTTGTCATCACTGCTACATAGAAGATGATGTACTTCCAATGTTTAATAAACTTCAAACCATACTCTACATCATGTCAGAATAATGCCGCACAACATCTATTGTGAATGCAGAATAAAAGCAGCAAACGAAACCACGATTACATGTAGCACTAATGCAACTTAAGCTCATCATGCTTCATTTGCCTTAACATTTCTTACTTTTCTATTTATATTTCGGTCCTTATATTTTTTTTTCTTCCTTGTTCAAAGGCAAGTACAACAAGTTTGATGCTGGTGCTATTTTTTTAAGACTTATTAAGCTCTGTAGCTTTTATATTTCCTAGTAAGTTTTTTAAGCATAGTATTACTATGCAATTTTAATTTGCTAAATTCATTATAAAATTTTTATAATAGAAAAAATAAATACATATAACATAAATCATGAATAAAATAATAATTTACTTAATTAGTTTGGAGTAGAGATTCTGTGAAATTTTAAATCAACATTTGTTAAGTTTCTGATAATATTTGGATTTAGTAATGAGCTTATGTAAAGAACGTTATTCACAAATGGTTTAATATATTTTTAAGGAAATGGCAAAACAGTTTTCCTTATATTAACTAATTGAGAAACTTACCAAGATATATATATGATTAATCATACGCTCCATATAACAAAATATTAGCAGAGATGTTTCTAGAGATTTATGTTTCCCTTTAAAAATATGTATGTTTAGTTGGTAAAATATATTTAATAAGAGCTATGCGAGGGTGGTTTGATAACTCATTGACTTTTTGGATGAAAGATATATTTTTAGTATTGTTTGCTGTTCGGGAAATCCCGCCCGGGAATTCCCGGTATTTCCCGGGAAATTTTTGACGGGAATAACCGGAAAGAATTTGATTAAAATCCCGGGAAAAGGGGAAATATTTTTAATTATTCGTGTATAAAAACATCCTCTGTGTTTAAATTGTATGCATCGGTTTTTGCAGCGGTTTTTGCATTGACTGGCGCTTTTTACTTTAACGTTGTAGTAATTACTGACAAAAAACAAAACAAGACAAAAATCAGCAAAACGTTTAATACATTTGAGCGCCAGTGAAATTTCTAAACTTAACGTTTACAAATAAATGTTTGATATTTACTTTAAAGGTAAGTATACATTTTATATTAGTATTGTTTTTAAATTAATATGTGTATCTGGTTTCACTTTGAAGAATATGTGTGAAGTCTGAAAATACTTTACTAAAGTGGACAATGCAGCTCAGTGCAATATTTGCCCCAAGAGACTTTTACATAAGGGAGGTAGTACTAGCGGCCTCATAAGACAGATCATAATGGTACATAAAGTAGAATTGAATGGCCAAACTTCAGCTGTCCACGAAAAACAATGTCACTAAACAAAATTTGGAAGATAAAGACAAACCTGGAGGAACTATAAAAAAAATTCTTATACGGAAAACATTTGCAGAAGTGGTTTCAACTTTAGCTGCTGTAGACGGTATTTCGATAAGGACTATTACACGAAGCACATTTATACATGAAAGTTTTTCTTCACGTAACATGACATTCCCAAACAATGAAACTAATGTAAAAAATATTATTTTAAAGTAGAACAACAGTGCTAAGCAAACTATGATAAAAGAAATATCTACACAAGTTAAAAATAATGAGAGATTTTCATTAATATTGGACGAGTGGACCAGTATTTCACAAAACCGATATTTAAATATTTGCATAACTGGTAACAATTCCTATTATAATTAAGGTTTGATTTATATATCTGGAAGATGCAACGCAAAGGAAATAAAAACAATTTTGGATGAACGACTTAATGAATTCGAATTGAATTTAGAGCACCATATAGTTGCCACGGTTTCTGATGGACCCATCGTCGTAAAGCGGTTTGTTGCAAAAAGTCCTGTAAAAGATTTTTTTTGTTGGAATCATGCGACACGTTTGGCTGTACTTGATATACTTTATATTAAAACAAATAAAAGTTACATTCAAAGTGAATCTGAAGAAAGTGACGATGAACGTAAATCAGAAACATATGATGTTGTTGGTAGGTTGAATTAAAAAATTATAATTTTTTTACAAATTCATAAATAAATATAATATGTATATGTATGTACTTATATTAAACTGAATACAAATATATATATACAGATGTACAATTTTACAAAATTGAGCCTAAATATATACACATTATATTTGAACCGTATAATTAAATAACTTCAACATATATATTTTTTAATAAAACTATAAAGAAGCTGTGGAATCTACTAGAAAAATCGTAAATTTTTTTAAAAAGAGTGCGCTCAAAGCTGCTGCATTGGAAACATATGTTAAAAAAGAGTTCAGGAAAGAAATTCGCTTAGTGCATGATGTAAAAACAAGATGGAATAGCTTAGTTGATATGATACATTCTTTTTTGAAGATAAAAAATGCCATAAAAAACATTAATAGATTTTGATTCATCAAATTTATGTTTTGAGAACCATGTACAGCATCCAGAATCTGCACCAATTAAAGGTGCAGTAAAAGCTTTGAGTCGACGGGACTCCAATCTTTTAATGGCAGATGCTATAATAAATACACTGTATGATTAGCTACCATCAATGAATACCTCACTCTCTAAAAGGATGATGGAATCAATAAGAAATAAAATCAATCAGAGACGTGATGATAAAATCATGTCCTATATTATCATGTCATTATTTAAAAACAAATAATTGTAATATTGATCCAAAATATTCTAAGAGCACTCTAACAATTTATGCAGAACATATTTTCAAACGCCTTTTCATTCAATGCACAGCAGAAACATCAGCCAGTAGTGACGACAGCAATCCGCAATATCAAAACACAGAAAGTTTTAAAAACAAATTAGAAAATGAGATTAGTAAAGCTAAGCGAAATCCAAAATTGACTAAATCCAAAAATGTAAATCTTATTAAACGAGAACTGTGTTTATATGATGTAAGTAATAATAGGACCAAAAACTTGGATAATCTGTATAACGCTTTACTGACCATAAAGCCGACGTCAGTAGAAAGCCAAAAAGTTTTCTCTCTTGTTGGACATTTCGCAACAAGATATAGAAATAGAATGTAGAGCGAATTAACGCATTAGTTACTTTAAAAACCCATTCTTTAAAACAATAACATTACAATGTTTGTATTCTCCATTTTATTTAACGCATTTATGTTGAGTTTTCATTGATCTCATGTAATTTATTTATATTTGTATGGTTTTTATGTTTTATTCCATATTTTTAACAAGCAGAACTTGTAATTTGTTTTTTTGTGTTTAATAAATAAAAAAATTAAACATAAAATATTGTATTATTTAACATTGATTAATTTGTATTTCTTGATAGACAAAATGAAAAAGTTATTAAAAAGTTATTATTCCCGGGAAATTAAGATTTTTTTTTCCCGTCTCCCGGGAAACTTAAAAGTCCGGGAAATAGCAAACTCTAGTTTTTAGCCAAAAAAGGGTTGTATTTCTCGACATAGTCAGTCTCTTTCTTTTTGTTTTTTTTTTTTTGATATATTTCGTCCAAAATTTGGAAATTTTTTTAATCCGTTTGTTTCTGTGATGGCCTCTTGACTTATGTGTTTCGCAATTCCAGTATACTGTGTTGATATGGGAGCAATGTGATGATGCAGTTTTGTAGAGAATTGCTTAATTAAGAGCAATGTATCATAATTATTTTTTCTAAATTCTTTTTTTGTTCGAAATAACGCGGCAAGGTCACCTAAACATTTAAAATATTTAAAAGTACCATAAATTCACACAGTAGTACAATTATTTTTTGGAAAACATTGAGATAGTGAAAAAAAAAATCAACTTTTATCTACAAAAATTACTGGAATTCTTAAACAACACCATCTGTTTCGTTTATGCAAATACTGGTTGATTGCAAAAGTGCTGCCAAGTTTGATTATAATTTGATAGCCTTTAAAAAAATCCCTGAGTGCCACCAAACTTTGCAGTTACTGTCAAACTATTTGTAATACACTTTAAGAACTTTACCTAAAAACATGTATAAAACTCAACTCCAAAAGAACGTTATTACACACAAGTAAGAATGGATCCTGAAGCAACAAAATCTTCAATAACACTATAAAAATATCAAGAGTCCTAACAGCTACTCTACCTGATGATGAATCTAATGTAACAAAAACACCAAGGTTATCAAATCAAAACTCTCATTTTAAGTATATATAAACTCTAGATAAATGATTGACCAAATAAAACGACCTAATAATGAGCTTTTTGAAGGAGTCTGAAATACGTATGCATGCTTAATTTGATGAGAGGATGGTCGAATTTGATAAAAAAAAAATGGAAGATATGAAGAAAGTAGTAATCGAAATAAAAAAAGCGGCAATTAATGAAATGAAAAGCAAAGTACATCAGGTAAAAGTCAGAGTGGACAATCTTGAGATTGTTGCGAAGGACGTTATAGAGATGAAAGCTGAGATAAAATTATTGAAAACTCAACTACAACATCAGGAAAACTCTGCCATTGCTGTAGGTCTTGGAATTAATGGCATTCCGTTTTCTGAAAATGAAAATCTTCTTAACATATTTCATAAAATCTGCACCACTATTAATTTATCCACTCCTGCTGCAAAATCAATTTTCCGCGCACAAAATGAAAACAATAAATATAAAACAAACTCTCGGGACTCTGTTATTATTGTTAAAATGATGTCTCCATACGATAAAAACTTTTTCCTAAAATCTTTGGGGCAGTTCCGTAAGTCTACCAAGAACTTTTCGTTTCGATTAAGGGATATCGGTGATGAGCAAACAAATGATCAATAAAATTCAGCCATAAAATTTTTTATATATGAGAATCTCACGGCCACGCGTTGATGATGTATCCGATTTTAACCGCTTATTTCGTCCTGAAGCTAACGATGGAAATAAATGTTAATGTAACTGTATTTATTGACCTTTACATTATTAAAAATTCTCTAAAATTCTATTTATTTCTTACTATTATATTATTGAATATCATAACAATACTAACTATTTTACCTGAAATCACCGCTACGAGCGTTGCTGTTAGGGTCTTTAATGAATATGAGTATGACTTTATTACTTAATGATGAATTTAGTTCCAAAGACGTAACTGCAAATATGGTTAGAATTCTTACCAAACAAAGAAATAGTCTAAAAATTTGCCATATTAATGCGCAAAGTCCCAACAACAAAATAGACGAATTCAGACTAGTTTTTAGCTGAAACATGGTTTAAATCATCAACAACTGATTATTTTGGATCCCTTAACGGGTATAACATTTATAGAGCTGATAGAGAAGGAAAAAATTGTGGAGTTGCAATTTATGTTAAAAATGGTTTGATGTGGAAAGTAAAATGCAAGTCTGATGCTGAACGAAATACTGGTAATAGTAGATTTGAAGACAGAAATCTTATTGAATATATTTTTCTTGAGCTATGCAACTTAAACAGAAAGATTCTTATTGGGAGTGTGTGTAGGCCTTATTGCAATGTAAACATTACTCCATTTAGGAAAATCTTGGAAAGCTTAACAGGGGCGTACGATGATATTTTGATTGTAGGTGATTTTAATTCAAATGTGCCAATTGACTCTAGTCTTACCAACAGCATGAAATTACATGCCCACACAATTTACATCAACAAGCAGCATATTGATTGATCTATTTTTTATCTCTAACGAATCGAATCTCTTACTGTATAATAAAATATCAGATCCCTGCTTTTCTAAGCATGATCTCATCTTTATGCTGTACGATTTTCAAATACAAATTCCAAACCGAATATTTACATTTCGTGATTTCACAAATATTAAATATATAACTTTGCATGATGAATATAGGAAAATTTAGTGGAATTGTATTTACTACATGGTATCGGTTGGTGAACAATTGAATTTCCTACAGCACCATCTAACAAACATATTTCATCTAACTGTTCCTTTGAACACGAAGATAATCAACCTTAAGCAAAAACCGTGGTACACACGAGCAATTATCATCTAATAGAACAACGAGACTTTGCCTGTTCTCGGTGGAAATGATATAAAACTACAGAGTTACATGAAAATTATCGTTTAGCTAGGAGAATAGTAACCAAAAAAATAAAACATGATAAATATAACTTTTATGCCGAAAATTCAACAACATTATACACACAAAAAAAAAAGTGGAAATCAATTCAAGAAATTTGAATTGTTAAAAACAAAAATAACAATAATAATACTAATGAAAGTCTGGATGATTTAAACAAGAAATTTATCGAAATTTATCCATTACCGTTGAAAGCGCAGAGCAAATTACAATTGGTACCCATATAGTACACGAAGCATTAAAAAACTTTGACAATGGACGTGATAACGTCGAAAAACACTGTTTCAGTAGCAGAGCCGATATGCCATCCGGTCCCGGTGACCAGTTTATATTCAGTCCTGCAGGGACCCTTTTAAGAATGCGAGCTCGAAAGAATATCTTGGGCATAGTACAGGTACTCTTTCAAGTTCGAATAGTGGATGATGACTCTCCGGCAAGAAAGAATTACTTGCGAATAGTTCAGCCAAACGGTCAGCTTTATCAACCGGGCCAGTGAATATTACAGATTTTTACCATAGCGACTATACACGTGTGTACTTTTTGGTGCTTTGTCATGATGGAAGCGTAATTTTTTTTTTTTTTTTGTCAAATGTGTAGTTTTTTGCTTAGTTTTCTATCGAATATATCCAACTTACTTCATTTCATTTGCCACTTAGAATCAAAAGCCGCTTTCTGCCTGGTGTAACATAGAACACCAGTTATTTCTGTCATTTAAAGGCTGGCGCCAATTGGTAACATCAAGAGCTGTGAGATTGTGTTTTGTTGCACCTGCTTTCAGAACTGGAGCATCGTTTTCCAGCCGGTGCAGTGTTTTGATTTTCAATATATCTGACTATATATCTGACTATAGCTCGTACATATCGTTGTTCATTCTAATTCGGAAACCATTGTCAAAACGTATAGAGGTGTATATCTTACGGAGTATCTTTCTCCCGAATATGTCCATGCTTCAATACAATACAGTAAGATCTGTAAAGTTTTTCGTTCGACGAGAGAGTACTTTACTCCTCAACTGCCTAGTTATTCACTGATTTGTTTGTTTTTATTGTTTGACTTCATTGTTTTTATTGGTACTTGCACTTTCGTAACATCAAAGTTGTAGTTTTCAATGCAAAGTCTTCTCCATCAGCAAGCTGCTGAAGTTACCTGTCAAAGCATCGTCTAGCCTGAAACCTCGCACAATATTGAAAGAATCGGAGAGGTTTGTTCCTATCTTAATGGAGATTTTAGTTTTTTCAATGTCATTAAGCAAAACGGGATGATTTTCTCGGGAATAGCCAGTTCAGACATTGCGACGTAAAACTTTTCTCTTATCGCGCTGTAGTCGACAAATAGATGGTGTCCTATCTTGTTGTTGGTGTAAGGTTTAAGTCGTTCACATGTAATAATAGAAATAAATTTTTATGAAATTGAAAGAAGACTTATTCCTTGGTAATAAGTGCACGTAGTAGAGTCTCCTTCCTTGGATTTAGAGCAAAGAACACTCAGGTTCGAATAATCAGTCATTCTTCGGATAATATCTTGCTTAGGAGGTGCTAATGTGATTTACTAACTATTTTCCACCGGTTCTAACCAGTTCAGAAGACAACCCTTCAGCACTAAGGGCTTTCTTATTCTATAAATGGGCTACAGCTGTTTGTACTTCTATACAGTCGGGCGGCGATATGTCAATGCCATCGTTGTTTGTTAACGTTTCAGGTGCAAATTCTCCACTTGTGCAATTATTGTGTTCATAACCTGGTAAAAACTTTGAAAAACCATCCAACAATTGCGAGTAATATATACCGGTGATCGTTTTACTTTCTCCATGGTAATCAATTATAGTTCCAGCACATGTATCCCAAAAAACTAACATCATAAACTTGTTCGCCTACAGACCTACTTTGACCTTCTTTGTTATACATTCAGCCAGTGATGTACACTGCGTTGACTATTCCTTGATCTGTTTTTTTTTTTTTTTTTTTATGAACCCATTTGTCATCCCAAATTTCCTTTGGATTGTGCTTGAACATAACCGAACACTCTTTTGAAATGTGCTCATGGCTGCGTTTATGATCAGGTGTGAACCATACATGTAAAATGTGATGTCCCAGTTCAGTTGAAATACCTACATCTTCGGTCACCTCACGCACTTTCATTCTCCGACCGTCCGACATCAATCGACGGATTTGATCGACGATTTCTGGTATGACGAACTATTTAGGGCGATCTGAATTGTGCTACTATGGCCACAATGTGGAGTTCAGGAAACCACTTCTTATGATTGAAGTTGATGACACAGAATCCCACAATATTTATAAAGCCGTTCTTTGGTTTAGCTGATGGTTTTTTTTTCGCAAAAAATAATGTTTCAGGAAAATTTCAAATTCAATTATAACTTTCTTTATAAATATTCTCCACGTTGTCTGTTTTCAATGACTCTCAAATGTCCCCTATGAGATCCCCTTAAATTACAAAAAAAATATGCAAATTATCATATAGATCTGGGTCAAATTGGGTTTTTATATGTTTATTAGATCCATTTATCAGTAGCTGAAAAATAAACCCTACAGAACAATCCTTAGTCATAGCCCGCCATGAATCTGCTTCCTCATCTTCACTTAAATCTATCAAAAGCAAAAATATTGCACAGATTTTTCTCAAATTTGGTTTGTATGTGTTTTTGCAGGATCTGTCTATTTTGGCCCCCATATAAATATAGCACCTCAAATGTACTTTCTGATATCTGCAGGCAAAAAAATTAATAAAAACTAGCAGATTGCAGCGCTCGAAATTCGAGTGCAATTTCTAGGCAACTTTATTTCTCAATTTAGCCAATTCCCAAACCAACACTTTTTTTGGTTTATTATTATTGTGAGTGAAGATAACAAACTCATTAACAAACACATTAACAAATTTATTAAACACACACATAGCATATGTATAATTTTATGTATGTGTTAGTAGCAACTTTAAATGAAATTTACTCAAAATTAAGGAAAAAATTTAAAAATCTGTAAATCTGGTGAACAGCTAAAAAGAAATACCTTTCAAATAATATGCGCTTGGTCAAAATCGGGATAAAACGGTAGAACAAAGAGTCGCTAACAAGAAATCCGCTAGCCTATTAATATTATATGTATATTCCACTCAGATTTGATCTATGCTTATTTTCTATACCAAATTAGTTGGACCTAAGACCCTTTCTCCAAAAAAATAGTATAGGGTTTCATATAGTTGGTCCAGACCGACTATGATTTTCTTAATTTTACTTATATAAAAATTTAAATATGCGACCTTCTCCAAGAAAAGGGACCTAGTGTGTCAAAAAACGGGTTGTGTCAAAAACGGTGGATTCTGGTACCTAAAAGTGTGTAGAAACTTTAAATGCGTTTTTTTCTCAAAACTTAATTTTCACACACTAGGTCCCTTTTCTCGGAGAAGGTCACATATCTTAAATTTAATATATATTCCCTTAAAAAAAGCTGCAAAAATCATAGTTTTTCTAGTCTAGCTTTATAAATTATTACACTTTTTCTAGCAAGTACTTACTTATATTATACAAATCTTTTCCTCCCTTCAAGCCAAAATATTATTAAAATGTAATCCTATATTTAATAATGTTTTGGCTAATTTAATTCAATTACTTTAGCTATTAGCCATTATTTAAATCACTCTATTTTTAAGTGTCACTTTATTTTCTACACATTTTCAACTTTTCAAAATTAATTTATGGACCACTTAGTTAAATTGTTAAACAGTTGTGCTAAACTTCAACATCAACAACATTCATTAACAACAGCTACAACAGCAACGCCTTGCTTATGGCGCACTGCGTATGTAATTTATATTTATTTTGTAAATGTTCACCTCATTTAATCGACATCAAATCCTCTTAATTGGCTTATAAATAGAATGCACATTTAAAAAAATATTATATTAAGACATAAGTATATACATTGCAATACATTCGCTTGCTAAGCTCCAAAAATTGTTTATATGTTGTACTAAATGCTCTTTGGTGGCGGCACCCAATTGCGTGACATATGACAGTTTGAAAATTGTTTTTTTTTTTTTTGTTTAAGCGTTGGCCTTGTAGAAAATGTTGGAAAGAAGTTTAGGCTGTTCGAAATAAAACAAAGTTAAATGTTTCTGAATATATTAAAGAACCAAAATATATAAGAAAACACATATGAGTTGTAAAAGGCTCCTTTGCTATGGTGACCCAGAATGTGCTAAATTTTATTATAATATGATGCTATGTATAACCAAAAACTTTAAAACTATAAATAACTCGCAAGACAATATCAGATTCATTATAAATAAAATTATAAATTAAGGTCAACTTTATTCAAATATGAACGTGGATCAGCACAAGCTTTAGAACATTTCAGAAAGGATAATTTGATCCCACAAACGCAAAAATACATGTGTATATACCCAGACAATCTAAATGAATTGAAATTTGTAAGTCAACAAAAACAGAGAGCGTATCAACATTTTTCACAAATATAACTCAATTCACAGAGTGTAGTTCTCAGAAAAAAAATTCCCAATTTATGCACTTAACTTCTGACAGGGCAATCATTTTTAATATATTTTCTTAAATTATGGCTTCCAGTAAATTATCACATTAAATTATGTCATTAAACCACTAACGCAGAGAGTATATATAAGCTTCTAGTTCCCTTTCTTATAACTAGAAAAAATCTGGACCCCATTATTTATATTTAATATTGATCCTTATAACAAGCGGAGTTAATAAAGCGATGTCCGTCTGTCCGTCTGTGGAAATCGCGGTCAAGCCCTCAATAGGTCAGCAGGGTTTCAAGATTTTAGTGAAAATGATTCATTGGCATCTTCACCAGGTCGCTGTTTAAAAACATCAAAATCGGTTCAACAGGTCCCGAGATATCAATAAGATGTAAAAAAATTTTGCAAAAAAAAATAATTTTTTCCTATAATGCCAAATTAACCATCTCAGTCAATTTTTCATTTTTAAATATTAGTATAAAAACATGGTTAGAAAATAGGAAAATATGCAGATAGCATAACTTGCTTTAGACTCAAGATTTATTTATTATATTATTAATTTTAATTATAAGTATCTATATAAGGTGAAGTGTTTTTTCTTTTGTTTGCTTTATTTAATGTAAAAACATTTGACCTTGAGCTTCATTAATTTCTAACTTAATCATTAAAATGATAAAGATCGAAAATAAGAGTTTTTATTTTATAGAAAATAATAAAATTAAAAATACGGAGGGCACAACTTTAACGCTAAATGTGAATTTAGCAAAAACAAATTGTTGTTCTTGTTTTTTCGTAACAAAAACAGGTAAGAAAATAATAGTCGGTCTAGACCGACTATACAATAACCTATAGCATGGTTTAGAGATCCTATCTTTGGGTCCAACTAATTCGATATGTTATAAATTTGTTTGGCTGCAGATATCAAAAGGTTCATATCGGGTGGTATATTTATGTATATGCGGACTAGGTCGAAAAATGGACCGATCCTGACCATATTTGGTAAAGTCACTTATATTTTGAAAAAATATATACAAACCAAATTTGAGACTTAAGTGAAGATCGGGAAGCAGCTTTATATGCGGCCTATGACTAGGAATTGTCCCATAGAGATTATTTTTGGACTAGGGATTAATTAATATAATAAACACATACAAATCCAGTTTGATTGAGATCTATATGATAATTTGGATCTTATGGCAATTTATGTCGATTTCATGGAGGTCATTTGTATGGGGACTAGGTCTGAACATAGACCGAATTTCACCAATTTCCACAGCATTCATCCTATGGCCGATAAAAGCTTATATACCAAATTTCATCGAAATATATTCATATTTCCCATCTGTAGTTTGATTACATGGACACAAAGACGGACTGACAGACGGACACGCGGACGGACGGACATCGCTAAATCGACTCAGAAAGTGATTCTGAGTCGATCGGTATAATAAAAGATGCGTCTAGGTCAAATATTTTTGGTAGTTCCAACCAGCAGCACAAAGTCATTATACCCAACCACATGGTGGTATCTACAATATTAAGAGGCTAGGCGATTGCTCGTGACCGATGTTTGGTTCTAACGTTTTATCCCGATTTTGACCAAACGTATATATTTGAAAGGTATTTATTTTTAACCGTTTTGCAGATTTGCAGATTTTTAAATTTTTTCCTTTATTTTGAGTAAATTGCATATAAAGTTGCTACTAAGACATACATAAAATTATACAGACGCTATGTATGTCTTATTAAATTTGTTAATGTGTTTGCTAATGAGTTTGTTATCTTCATTCACAATAATAATAAACCATAAAAGTGTTGGTTTGTGAATTGGCTAAGTTGAAAAATAAAGCTGCCTAGAAATTGCACTCGAATTTTGAGCGCTGGAAATTTAAATACAGTATCAAAACTGAAAAACAATATTTTAAAACATCAAAGCTACAAACGTTATAAAATTAAGCTAATTGCAAATTCTGGAGTCTTAGTACTTTGGTTTAAAACATAAAAACATTTCAATAAAATAATTCATATTAAAAAATTCCTTTATACGTATGTCATGTTTGCGAAAATGCCTTTAACTAGCATCAAAAACGGTAAATAATCTAATTAGCTGCTCTCATTTAGTGGAACAAATTTATGCATGAAAATTTTCACAAAACACAATAAAGGTATGAGCATTTTACATGTTTCTTACGCCAAATTTATGTTTAACAATTAAATTTTTGTTTTTGTATTGTAGCAAACAAATTTTAAACATCTATATCAATTTACCTAATGAGTATTTAGTAGAAGGTGGCTCTGACTGGTTGCCACGCCAACATTTTGCATACATATATTCTTAAGAATTTTAAATTTTATGAAAAAATAATAAACTCAACTGTGCCTCAACAATGCCTTCATTGAGTAAGAACATTTTCCGCAAAATATGGGAGAAGTATTTTACGCACAGATGTGTTGTGTGTTGCATACCAAATAATAAATATGTTAATGTAATTTCAAGAGTATTTACGTTTTCTGACACAATTTAAAATTGCATGTACCGTACACGTTGTTGAACACGTTATTATATTTTTAATGACGGCGGCCTAAAGGTGTTTAGAAAAGCATTAACATTTCATATTTTATTTTTAAGTATTTATTAAAGATGAAACGTGCACGAACTTTATTAAGGTGGATAATTTTATAATTGATTCGAAAAAAAAAACAATATTTAACCAAATGGCTTAATTAAAACTAATATTAAAAAATACTTCTTGTAAGGAGGTTACAAGTTTTATGAAGTGAATGGTGTTTTTACTATTACTTATTATCCATTATTTAAAATATAAAAGGGTACCAAATATTATAGTACTATAACACTAATCAACTTATAAAGGCCCAAAAGGAAAGCTAAAAGAATGTCAAATTATCACTTAATTTTTCAATTATATTTTCGTTAGAATTTAAGAGCAAGAATTAAATTTTGGATTTTCTTATCGTTAAAGTCGCAATAGTACCAAACTTGAAATTGTATAAAAGTACCAAATTTATTAGTGTGTATATAAAGTAGTTCTAAGCCCATGCAATTAAACCAGTAGTGCTTTTAAAAACTAGCTACTGAGACTATATAAATTATATAAATTTATTTAACTCAAAAGTTTCTTATAAAAATATATAAAGGACCAAAAATAGTGCGATACAAAAAGTCATAAAAGTACCAAAAATAACCTACATTTATAATGGTACTAAAATTTCAAGTAATCGTAAATATATTTTACTAACAATCGTAGTTTAAAATAGTATGAAAATTGGTACATTATAAAAGTACCAGAAATAAGATTATATAAAAGTACCAAATACTATCCTTAAATAATATGACACAGTTCTCACTGACTCAAATTCTGGAACTCAGTATGATTAATATTTAATTTCGTAAAATTTTTAGTCATATGTCTAATAGTGTGTTTACATCTGAGGAAAATCTAGTAGATTTTAGTTGAAATCTATTCCAAAATCTATACCGTTTACATCTAACTTTTATGTGTCTGATTAAAATTAAACATATAAACTAGAAATACCAAAAATTAACAAAACAATAGGAAAATGGAAATATAGAAAATTCTAAAACGGAACAGATTTTATAATTATATTTATGCATCAAAGATGAAAAAATCACAAACTGAAATAGAGATTTTGCGGAACAAATCAGCATTTGTTAAATGTATTGTTTGAACAGCAAAAACAAATTCATTTTCCACAATTATTATTTAGCAGATTGGAATGGGCACATGTCGGTATAAAAAGTTATAACTTTTCAATTACTATATATTTTTTTATTATATATTCGTCATTTTTTTTTTTTTTTTTTTATTAATAATTAATATTTTAATTTCCTTTTTATTCAACTTGTTTGCTTTCGTTTTTAAACGTCAATTTCTCAGTCACTGCGTTGTAATTTTCTACTACAATATTAAGAAACACAGTAGTATCATTTGGTAGTGCCCAAGTTTGACAAGATTTTGTGAGATTTTGTTGTTTTGTTTTATATGGGAAATCTAGTAAAAACGAGCTAGATTTCGCTCGAAATCTCGTATATATTAGATTTTGCTTAGACGTAAACGCACTATTATTCTTAACATAATAACTAGCATCGCATAAATTTTACATAAGCGCGTTTTATTAAAAAAGTACCTTTTCCAAAAAAATATATTTTTTTTGAAAGTACCTCTTCCAAAAAAATTATTTTTCAAAAAAAGTACTCCCTCTTAAAAAGGTAACTTTTCTTAAAAAGTACATTTTCTAAAAAAAAACATTAAAAAAAAGCACATTTAAAAAAAAATTCCTTAAAAATTTACCTTGTCTTAAAAAGCAAATTTTCTAAATATTGCCCTTTCTAAAAAAAGTAATTTTTCTAAAAAGAACCTTTTCTAAAATAATACCTTTTCTTAAAAAAGAAACTTTTTCTTCAAAAAAGTAACTTCTTTAAAAAAGTACCATTTGTTCACAAAGTATCATTTGTTAAAAAACCACCTTTTGTTAAAAAGTAAATTTTCTTTAAAAAATTACCTTTTCTTAAAAAAGTATATAGTAGAAGTACCTTTTCTTAAATAATTACTTTCCTTAAAAACCTCATTTTCTCATTAAAGAACCATTACTTAAAAAGTACTTTTTCTTAAAAAAGTAAAATTTTATAACAAGCAGCTTAAAGAAAATAACATTTCTTAAATAAGTATATTTCTTACTAAAGTAAAGTTTCTTATAAAAATTCGCTTTCTTAAAAAAGTACCTCTTTTTAAAAAAAGTACATTTTCCTAAACTAATACTTTTTTTAAAATACGCTACCAAAAAAAAATAGTTTTTCTTCTAAAAAAAATTCCTTTTATTATAAAATACCTTTTCTTAAAGAATTGCCTTTCCGTAAAAAAAGCCCTTGTTTTGAAAAAACACCTTCCCAATAAAAACAGTACCTCTTCGAAAAAAAGTACTTCATCTTAAACGTGTACTTTTTCTTATAACAGCAACTTTTTTTAAAGAAGCACTTTTTTCCAAAAAGGACCTTTGCGTACAAAAGTACCTATTGTTAAAGAAGTAAAGTTAAAAAAATACATTTTGTCAAAAAAGTACATTTCTTAAAAAGGTACATTCTTTAAAAGAAGTGTAATTTTTTAAAAGTACATTTTCTTAAAAATGTAGCTTTTGGTGAAATTGTACCTTTTCCTACACAAGCATGTTTTCTTTTAAAGTTCACTTTCTTAAAAAAGGACCTTTTCTTAACAAGTACATTTTCTTAAAAAAAGTATTTTTTCTTAAAAAAGTACTTTTCTTATAAACGACCTTTTCTGCAAAAAAGTACTTTTTCTTAAAAAAAGTACATTTTCTTAAAAAGGCCTTTTTATAAAAGTACCTTTTCTTCAAAAATTACCTTTTTTAAAAACAAGTATCTTTTCTTCAAGAAGTACCTTTTTTTAAAAAGTACCTTTTCTTAAAAATTTACCTTTTCTTGAAAAATTATATTTAAAATTATATTTTCTTAAAAAGTCTTTTCTTATAAACGACCTTTTCTTTAAAAATTTACTTTTTCTTAAAAAAAGTAAATTTTCTTAAAAAGGCCTTTTCTTATAAACGACCTTTTCTTTAAAAATGTACTTTTTCTTAAAAAAAGTACATTTTCTTAAAAAGGCCTTTTCTTATAAACGACCTTTTCTTCAAAAAAGTACTTTTTCTTAAAAAAAAAGTACATTTTCTTAAAAAGGCCTTTTTTTATAAAAGTACCTTTTCTTCAAAAAGTATCTTTTTTAAAAACAAGTATCTTTTCTTCAAAAAGTACCATTTTTAAAAAGTACCTTTTCTTAAAAATTTACCTCTTCTAAAAAAATTATATTTAAAATGATATTTTCTTAAAAAGTACCATATGTTTAAAAAGTACCTCTTTCACAAAGTACCTTTCCTTAATAAAGAACCATTTCATTACAAACTATATTTTCTTAGCTTTTCCTAAAAAATTACCTTATCTTTTATTAAAGAGCCATTACTTAAGAAAGTAATTTTTCTTAAAAAAGTAAAACTTTATAGCCAGCAGCTATTTTAAAGAAATAGCATTTCTTAAATAAGTACCTTCCCCACAAAATTAAGTTTTCTTAATAAAGTATCCTTTCTAAAAAAGCATCTATTCTAAAAAGTGTCTTTTCTTAAAACACACCGTTTCTTAATAAGTTCTTCCTCTTAAAAAAAACATTTTCAAAAAAATACCATTTCTTAAGGAAAAACCTTTCCTTCAAAAAATCCGTTGTCTAAAAGTAAGTTCTCTTTAAAAAGTAACTTTTCTTAAAAAAGTACCTTTTCTTTAAAAAGTACCTATTGTTTAAATAGTACCTTTTCTTAAAAAAGTAACTTTTTTAAAGAAGTAACTTTTCTTAAAGATTACGTTTTATTAAAAAAGTAAGTTTTCTTCAAAAATGCCTTTTCTTAAAAAGGACATTTTCTTTAAAAACATGTTCTAATATGTTTTCTGAACAAAATCACCTTTTCTTAAAAAAGTGTCATTTCTGAAAAAAGTACCTTTTCTTAAAAAAGTAATTTTTTCTTATGTACATTTTCTTAAAAATTTACCTTTTCTTGAAAAATTATATTTTATAAAAAATTACCATATGTTTAAAAAGTACTTTTTTCAAATAGTACCTTTTGTTAAAAAACCTCTTTTGTTAAAAAAGTGCATTCCCTTAAAGAAGAACCGTTTCTTTGCAAAGCATATTTTCTTAGAAAAGTCCCTTTCTTAAAAAGTACGTTTTCTTAAAAAGGTAATTATTTTAAAAAGTCCTTTCCTTAAAAATTTACCTTTTCTTGAAAAATTATATTTTATAGCAATTAATCTTTCTTAAAAAGTACCATATTTTTAAAAAGTACCTTTTTCACAAAGTACCTTTTGTTAAAAAATATCTTTTATTACATTTCCTTAATAAAGAACCATTTTATTATAAAAAGTACATTTTATTAGAAAAGTACCTTTTGTTAAAAAGTACAAAAAATTACCTTATCTTTCACTAAAGAACCATTACTTAAAAAAGTACTTTTTCTTAAAAAAGTAAAACTTTATAGCCAGCAGCTATTTCAAAAAAAATTGCATAACTTAAATAAGTACGTTTCCTACAAAAGTAAATTTTATTAATAAAATATCATTTCTAAAAAAGCATCCTTTCTAAAAAAGTGTATTTTCTTAAAATAATAAGTTCTTTAAAAAAAAAAAGAAACATTTTCATAAAAAATAACATTTCTTAAGGAAAAACCTTTCCTTCAAAAAGTCCGTTTTCTAAAAAAGCACTTTAAAAAAAAAAATATCTCTTATAAGAAGTACCTCTTCTTAAAACAGCACATATTCTTAAAAAAGCACCTTAAAAAAAAATATATTCCTAAAAAAGTAGTTTTTCCAAAAAGGACCTTTGCTTAGAAAAGTACTAATTGTTAAAGAAGTACATTTCTTAAAAAAGTAAATTTTATTAAAAAAGTACCGTTTGTAAAAAGTTAAAAAGCACTTTGTCTTAAAAAAGTACCTTTTCTTAAAAAAAAGTACCTTTTCTTTAAAAAGTACCTATTGTTTAAATAGTACTTTTTCCTAAAAAAGTAACTTTTTTAAAGAAGTAACTTTTCTTAATGAGTACGTTTTCTTTAAAAAGTAAGTTTTCTTCAAAAATTCCTTTTCTTAAAAAGGACCTTTTCTTTAAAAATATGTTTTATTAAGTAGTTTTTCCAAAAAGGCCTTTGCTTAGAAAAGTACTAATTGTTAAAGAAGTACATTTCTTAAAAAAGTAAATTTTATTAAAGAAGTACCGTTTGTAAAAAGTTAAAAAGCACTTTGTCTTAAAAAAGTACCTTTTCTTAAAAAAAAGTACCTTTTCTTTAAAAAGTACCTATTGTTTAAATAGTACCTTTTCTTAAAAAAGTAACTTTTTTAAAGAAGTAACTTTTCTTAATGAGTACGTTTTCTTTAAAAAGTAAGTTTTCTTCAAAAATTCCTTTTCTTAAAAAGGACCTTTTCTTTAAAAATATGTTTTATTAAAAAAAGTACCTTTTTCGAAAAATATGTTTTCTGAAAAAAAAACCTTTTCTTAAATAAGTGTTATTTCTTAAAAAAGTGACTTTTTATAAAAAACTAGCTGAGTCCGGTCCGCGTTGCTGGCCCGAAGAAAACATCTGGATTTTATATTGCATCTAAATTTTAATACCGAAAAAAAAATATACGTTTTCTGGAATATTTTAACACCAGCGCCACCTACAGGTGAAAAACTTTGTCAGCAACTTTAGTTTTATGTACATAATATATGTTGCGAATTTGAGCTAAATTGGAAAAATCTCGACCCCAGCGCCACCTATCAGGTACAAAAAAAAGTTATGCAAATCGGAGAACGAAAGGAACATATGGTATGAATACGAAGTCGCTAGCATTAGTGGTTCAACAGTTATTAGAGTACCAACATACGCACCAACGTTTTTATATATTAAGATGTCTTTACCTAAAAAAGTATGTTTTCTTGAAAAATTAACTTTTCTTAAAAAAGTATATTTTCTTAGAATAGAATCTTTTCTTAAAAAGTAAATTTTCTTAACTAAGTACCTTTTCTTAAAAAGGTGGCTTTTCTTAAAAAAGCACATTTTCTGAAAAACTACCTTTTCTTAGAAAGTGCCATTTTCTAAAAAAGTACCTTTTTATAAAACGTACCTTTTCTTCGAAAATTACTTTTTCTTAAAAAATCACCTTTTCTTAAAAAGTACCTTTTCTTGAGAAAGTAACCTTCCCCAAAAAAATACCCTTTTTAAAAAAGTACCTTTTGTTACAAAGTAACAACATTACATTTTCCTAAAAATTTAGCTTTTATTAAGTAGGTAACTTTCTTTAAAAGAATACCTTTTTATCAAAAATTTTTTTTTTCCAAAAAATATACTTCTGTAGATGTACAGAGTTTTTAAAAATTTAAATTTTGTTTACAATCTGCAATTAAATTTTTACAATAAATAGGTGAAAGTATATAGGAAATTATCAAAAAATCAATAAATGAAAAAATCGAAGGAGTAAACTATCCTTAACTAAAGAATAATAATAGTAATTGTGGCTTCAAAACAGTACAAAATATAAAGTAATTCCCAACTCGAGAAAAGTACCAAACATCGTGGCTTCTTGAAAAACCACAAATATCAGTAGCCATGAATTTAGAAAAGTACAAATTTTTTAGATTCAATTTAAGGTTTTTATAAATAAACTTAAAAAAAAAAATTAAACTTAAAAATAATTAATTAAAAAAAAATCATTTTTTTACCCATAACCTACTAACTTTCTTAATCAACCTTATTTAAAAAAAAGAAACATAAAAATAAACCGTTTAATTTGTAACACATTAACTAACTAATTACAAAGCTATTAACATTCAAAACACTTCCTTTACAAAAAAAACTAAACTGCATACAGAAATTGTACACTTTAAAAGCCAATAAAAATTAAACCACAAACCTCATTAGAGACTTGAGCTCAACCAACTCAACGAAGATTATGAGCCACGCTATGCGAGGCAACTAATTATAAAATCTCATGCAAATAGAAACAAGCGGTGGTAACACACTAATAAGAAAACGATTAAAAAATTATCTGGTTAAATGGTGAAGTCGAAGAACAAGCTAAACACAAACCGACAACAACAGCAATCGACAACAACCAATAAGCCCTTAAGGCGTATTATCAACATTAACATGGGTTAAGATGAAAAAAAAACATGTTAAAAACCAATTTTCAAAGCTGTCAAAATATATATGGCGTTATAAAATTTATCACAAAAAAAAAATTAATGAAAATACAAATTGATCTAAAAATATAAAAATAAAAAAAGGAATAAAATATATGTTTGAAAATCTATACGTCTCTAAATTGGCTTGGTAGGGGGTCTTGTGTTTGGTAAACACATCAAAAGTGTCACATACACACATACTTAAAGTCGTACGTTGAAGTTTATTTCAACCAAAATCGACTGGACGGACAAAGTTAAACAATTTTTGTTTTTTCTGGAATTTCACACATACGTATGTATGTATATAACACATAAAAAGAAAAAGAAATCTAACAACAAAATTGGCAAAATATTTGAGCTGTCAAATGCAAATAAGATGAAAAGATACATGAATGAATACACAAAATATTTAAATCGACAAGTTAAATAAACTGATATCCGGATAAAAAATTAGCATGTCATTTGAAAGTGGAAAGAAATTTAACATTCCCAAGAGTTCAATGAGAAATGTGGGGGGATTTTTCTCTTTTTTATCTTTTTGACATAAAGACATTATGTATCATCTTGCATGATAAATATATTGTGAAATAATTTTATGGTCACAAAGGGTTACGAGGGCGGCTAAATAAGTTCAAATATATTTTTTAAAAAATAACGATATGGCTTTGTAATAACAATCCTGAATAATGAGTTGGATTTAAGAAAGCTAACCGAAAGATCATAAACATAAATCATAAACGCAATAGTGGGATTACAACAGAGAGAGAGGTTGGCATTGTTAAACTGTAATGCGGTTTAGTTTTTGTGCCGTTTTATGATGGTGAATAAAACATGCAAACATTACAATACTCAGGGCATCAACAAGCAATGACTTTCCTTAGGCGATCTAGCGGCGAAGAGGTTCAAACTGGGCTCAGCAACCAACAAGCTCACGGTGATAGTTTTTTTTTTTAGTTTGTACGCAGCATAATCCCCACTGAGTACCCGCAATAATCAAATAATCAGTTCAATTTAGCGATTTATTTGAAACACTGGGTGAAAAATTCCTTGCCGCCGGCGACTACAATGCTAAACATACATACTGGGGGTCCCATGGCATAAGACCCAGAGGAAGGCAACTGTATAATGTTTTAATGCAACAGCGGGACTTTATCTCGCCAGGACAACCGACACACTGGCCTACAGATTTAAAGAAAAAGCCAGATCTCATAGATAACTAAGCACATTAGGTGAAATCTAATAGCGGCCGAGTCAAGTTTATATCTGTCCTCGGACTATTCCCCTGTCACATTCTGCCTTCGATAGGATCCCAGTTATAATCGTCAGGACCATAAATCAACCTCATCGAAGACAAATTGGTTAAAGTTTCGCAAAAATATATCCAATCACATTGACACCCACTCCTGGAGAATAAAGAGAGCGCTAGCATTGACTTTAAATTGTACATGTTTATATCAACGATATAACTGCTACGGTGTTGCATATCGACATAAGATAAGCAACAGCCAAATAGAAGAATTAGTGACCACTAAGGGACGCCTTAGAAGAGAATGGCAATCCCATCGATCCCCAGCAGCAAAGTCTACACTCAATTTAAGTGGAAGAAAACTAATAGAAGCGTGGAGACAAGTCAAAACAAGAAATCTGGACTCTTATGTAGAAAACCTTTCTCCTGGCTGTTCCAAACATCATTCTCTATGGAAAGCAACAAAACATTTTAAGCCGCCAATTGTAGGCGAATGTCCACTTTGGGTATCTAGTGGTAACTGGGCACGTAGTGAGGAACATAAAGCTGAAACATTTGCTGTGCATTTAAGTCTTGTTTTTGACCAACCAAAGGTTATCAAATTCCTGTATATACTAAAACCAATCACGCTCAACTCCGATGAGTTGTGCAATGTTATCGAAAATAATTTAGATGTTAAAAAAACGCCCGGAGGTGATCTGATTTGCCCAAAAATGATTAATGAACTACTTATGACAGCAATAGAACACCTTACCTCCATATTCAATGAAATGCTTTAGAATGGCTAATATCCGAACTCTTGGAAAATCATGGAAAATTATGATCCACAAACCTGGGAAAGAAAAAACACTTGCTTCGTCCTACATACTTATAAGTATTCCTCTTCTTTGCTCTTGGCAAAAATTATGCCTTATCTTAAGACGCACATTTGAAGGTAGGAATTACTGTTCGGCCATCTTCTTAGACGCTGCACAAGTAATCGGTAAAGTGTAGCACGAGGGTCTGCTATATAAAATACGAAATATGTTTCTATCTAACCGCAACAGGATTCTCGAATCATATCCAACCAACGGAAGTTTTCGAGTAAAGTACAAAAGTCACACCACTGATGACTTTAAAATCAAAGCAGGTGTTCCTCAGGGAAGTGTCTTAGGTACAGTTTTGTATATAGATTTTACATCTGATACATCAACGGACCAGCGTTTAATCACGTCAACTTTTGCAGATGATACAGCCATTCTTAGCATTCATAAGAACCCTAGAATTGCATCAATGTTGCTAAATGAACACCTACGCGACGCCAAGATATGGCTCTCTGCAAACATGTAACATTCAGCTTACGGCCCGAAATCTGTCCCTTGGTTTCTCTGCACAACGTTGTAATCCCATACACAAACGATGTCGTCTACCTTGGCATTCATTCCACCAATCGAAATTGATCCTTGAATACAAAGATCTGTTGTATAACATATGGTGTTCAGCTTTGGGGAAACGCATCTAAAACCAACATCGATATTACACAGAGGTTTCAATTGAGGATATTGTGAATAATAATAGAAGCTCCTTGGTACATAAGGAATGAAAATATATAGAAAGACTTGAAAATTCCTCTAGTGAAGGATGAAATCCCCCGTTTGCAAACAAATTATAAGATGAAATTGGAAACTCAGCAGAATCCACTTGCAAGAAATCTGGAAAACACTGCACGCATAACACGTCTTCGGCGAAGCGACCTGCCTACAATACCGTAGGGCCCCACTGATTATTGGGAGAACTGTTTTCTAACGACATTTTAATGGTGGAAGATACCTTTGTTTAAAAAATATTGTGCATAAAGTGCATATGTAGGTATGTACAAAAACCGTACATCACATATGACAACTCTTACGAAAACTGAGAATAGTGGAAATTGGAAGTATAAATGCAAAAAATATTCAAAAATTCAAAAATAACGATTGTTTGTTTGGACAGAGTTGTAGCTTCTGAAATTAATACAAAGTAAAGCTGCATGGTACGAAAACTGAATCTAACCACACAGCTCATAGGCCTGACTTTAGATGAGTGTGTTAAAGCGCTGACCAAAAAGTGCAAGTACGAGTGTATGTGAAGGTTCATGGTTCAAAACCTCACGGCCGCCCTAAGTAGAAAAAATTTTCATATAGAAACAATCTATTCAATTAAAACATAACAATTATCACAATGTTCAATAAATCGCTGATGAAGGCTGAAATGCCAGAAACCGGTCCGATTAAGAATACAGTGCAGTTATGAATTTTTGAAATATATGCTTTCTTCTTCTTTACCACGCACCATTTAAACAATATTTTTTTAAGTTCTTAATATTTTGTTTTTAAGATTTGTATACTTATTGTTAGGCTCACCGCAGACCAGATCCAATAAATAAAAGAAGCATGAATAAAGAAACATATATATATATATATATATATATTATGCTAGCTTATTATACCGATTCAGGAAGATAGTGCCTTTTCATCAAGACGGGTGTGCCAAAATTCCGTGAATTGGGCAGCAAATTCCTATCTCATTCGAAATATTCTCTGATTTAAAAGCTAGTGACTGTTTTCTATTTCCAAACCCACAGACATAACCGGACAGAAACGAATTTAGCTCCAAAGAAAAAGTGCATATTTTAAGGATCTCGACAAATTCTATTATTTGGCCAAAGTGTATTGAGTTAGATGAAGACTATGTAAGAAATAAATTTCCAATATTCCAATAGTGCGGCCTTTTTCCGCTGTATTTTTTAGATTTTCTTAAAAGATAACGAGTAAGTAATATGTAACAAAATTTCTGATTCTGGGATTCGATAATCAGTGATCATTCGAATGGAACTCTGCAAAATTTCACTCGTTTGCAAAATAGCAAGCGAAAAGAAGTTTTTTTTCCCAATAAAGTGAAAAAAAAGGAAAATGTTAATGCAAAATATATATAAAATATTTGGAAAAATATCAATTTTAGTAATTTAAGGTCAAAAATAATGGAAAAAAAAAATTTACTCAGAAGGAGATCCTTGGCAGCTTCATAGAAAAGCATATTGATTTATCAAAGAGTATTTTGCCGCGTACTTTACAAGAAAGAACAAGGTCTTACCAACGTCGTCGGGAACGTCGTCTTTTTTCGTATGATTTTGAGATTTTGATTGTCGTAGGAACCAAAAGATGATGAACAAAAAAACAAAGTTGAGTCAATTTTATTTATTTTTCATCGAGATTAAAGTTAAGTAAGACAGAAGTAAAACGTTATTTACGAGGGTGAGTTAATAAGTATACAGATCACATGAAAAGCAAGAATTTAGAATTTAGACGACGGCAAATTTTAAGGCAAATCCATTAACCAGTTCTTTTCAAGATCAATAGATTTGTTGAAACATCTTTTAATATTTTTGAAAATAGAAAAAATAGAATTTTGTGCTGTCAAAAAACATTTCCACTTGGAAGGCTAAACTCCTAAAGAAATTAAATATGACGAAGTCGACGTTCAAAACTCTCTAAATTTAGTTATCTTAATTTAAACATGGCCGTACATCCATATATGTTGAATCCCATTCTGGACTGCCAATTTAGACAGTTACTTCCAAAATCATTCATAAAATTCACTATATTTGTTTTAGTGACTTAAAGTAGTTCAAGTTCTTGTGGCCACAGGCATATCACTTGGTATAGCGACTGAAAAAGTTATCGGCAAGATGGGTGACACGTTTGCTCACAATTGAGAAGAAACGCAATCGTAATAATAATTCAGTAGCTGGTTGAGGGTTTTTCTGCCGTGATGCTGATGAATTTCTTCGCCGCAACATAACTGTGAACAGTTAAAGTAATTCCGCCCCGAAGAAAGCAAATATAGTGAAACCGGCTGGTAGGTTCTGGCTACGGGTTTTTTTTTTTTTTTTTCTTTTTTTGATATGCATAGAATTATCTGCATTGCCTACTTTAAAAAAGGAAAAATAATAAATGGATACTATTATTCATTATTATTGGGTCAATTAATCCGAAAAAAGTGGGTTTGCTGCAATTTAATGCTTGGATGCACACTTGTGCCGTTACAATGACAAAATTACACGATTTGAGGTTAGAATTGTAGCCGCATCCACCATATTCTCCAGATTTGGCTACCAGCGACTACTTGCTTTTAACAAATTTAAAGAAATGGCCTGGCTGAAAATGATTCACTCATATGAGTTGGATTGTCCCAGCAACAGAAGCCAATTTTGATGATCTTCCGAGGGCTCAAAAAAGTAGGAGAATCGCTGGATGAAATGTATGGAGTAAACAGGAGACTAAAACATAGCAAATGCATTTTTCCATGTTTTCGTAAAGACTTATTGATTCCCCTCGTACATTCTGCGCTCTTTATTTCTTCTTAAAAGGCACATGAAAAGGCTGAAAATTTTAAATATTCAAGTGCCTTTGATTCACTTACAGAGGCTTGATTTTAACGCAGACATATGTATGCTATGTACGATACGAATTTAAGATGTTAAAATTAGACTTACCAGGTGGGTTATAGCGACCGAAAATCATGTCTTATGTGAGCAGGTCTATAAACGATAGACAACTCAACTCTCCCTTAAAAAGCTGCTTCTGGGTAAGCAACATTTTCGGCTGGGACGTTACTCTAATAGCCAGCTGATGATATGTGCGGTTTTAAATAAGACACAGGCAATTTTGCATGGAAGTGGCTCACAGGTAAACAAATGAATGGGGTTAGTCTTGCAAGAACCCTACAGTCTACTGCCACATAGTTTCACATTCTTATAAATTAGATAGTTAAACAGAAACATTTTTTTTTTCTTTTTTCAACTCATAAAGCGAAACCTAAAGTTTTATGATCCAAAAGACTTTCGAAAATTTTTAAGGGTCGGTAAGGGGTCGCTGAAACAGATTTTATGAGAAAAATACGGTTATAATACATAGAATTTTTTTTTATTCTTTCTCTGGTGTTTTATATACACGAAACCACAAAAATTGCTTCTAAAGAGTACGAGCATAATACAATAAATTACCCATGGTAAAAACTATTAGGTTGAGGGTCATTTTGATGACCTTAAAAGTAAAAATTCAGTTTTTTTCCCAAGTTCACATCTTAATCAAAAAATCTAAATATATAAAATACAAAAAATATACATTTGTCCTTTATAGATTCTAAATCTAAACAACCACAGTGACCAAAACCGGTTTCATTAGAACGGTTATAGTCCAGATTAGGTTTACGGCTATATATCCTTTTGCATTTCAAGTGGGCGTAGCCTAGCCCACATAAATTGAATAAAATCATATAGCTTGACTATTGTGATAGCAAGAGTTAGTGCATATGTTAATGTGATTAATCAAGACAAAAATGGGCGGGATCGGACAAGTGGGCATGGCAGCTCTCATATAAAATAAATATTTAATATCAAATATCTGGAGTTATATAATATTTAGAGCCTTCTAACTTTGTAAGAGCCCATTTATTATTAATATTAGTAGTCGAAGTGAAAGTGGGCGTGATTGAAGAAATGGGCGTGGCAGATCTCGTACAAAGTGAATATTTAATGTCAAATATCTATAGTTATGTATATAATAGTTAGTTTTGAGACATTTCAATAGTGCATACTTTCCTAATGTGAGTTATCAGGATAAAAATGGGTGGGATCGGACAAGTGGATGTGGCACCTCTCACATAAAGTGAATATTTAATATCATATCTAAGTATTCAGACTTAGTGTGAGTTCATATCAAATTTAGCTCTCAAGAAAAATGGGCGGGATCAAACCAGTGGGCGTGGCCACTTCCAGACATGGTATATATCTAGAGTACTATGATGACCAGAGTCTTTAAACTTCCTGCACGTCAATTGGTTGTTAATGTAAGTAGTCATACCAAAAATGGGCGGAATTGTGTTAGTGGGCGTGGCACCTCCCACTAAAAAAAATAATTTTAGAGTACTATAAACCCGACAGTCTTGAAACTAAGTATGCTTCCACGAATGATGAGTATGGGCAGTTATGTGAAAAATGGGCGGGATCAAACCAGTGGGCGTGCCACCTCCCATTCATGGTAAATTCATATCACCACATATTTAGAGTACTATGGCGGCCAGAATCTTGAAACTTTCTGCACGTCAATTGGTTGTTAATGTGAGTAGTCGCATCAAAAATGGGCGGGATTGGGTTCGTGGGCGTGGCATCTACCATACAAAAAATATTTTCTGGAGTACTGTAAACCCGACAGTCTTGAAACCAGATGTGAGTTCATGAATAATGGTGTGAGAGGTTATGTGGAAAATGGGCGGGATAAAACCAGTGGGCGTGGCACCTTCCATATATGCTATATACGTATCATCATAATCAACAACAAAAATATTCACTAGAAATAAGTTACATGGCAAAACAACGTTTGCCGGAGCAGCTATTAGCAAATATTTGGGTGTAAATTTAAATGCTCTAAGTAGGCATTTGAAATACCTAGCAAAAAATTTTGAAAATTACTAAATTGGTAAAATTTTATTTAGTGATATTTTTTTTTTTTGATTCTCTGATTCAGTTTCCTCAAATTATATCCAATTTCCTAATATGAGAAGAGGTCTAGATGGAAAACGATTTGACAACCAATATTTTTCATCAATTAAACAGGTCAACAGCAAAAATACCGATAAATAACCACTATATAGATTTGATGCATCATGGCCACCAAGTAGAAAAATGGTCATATTTTTCAATTCAGTGGAAAAAATTTTTTTTAAATAACTTTTAAGTAAAATTGTCAATATTTTGAGACATTTCTCCACTTATGTCGTCAAAACTCAAAAACAACTACTCCGATTTTGTTAAATTAAATTTAAAAATATTAAGATTTACAATATCTTGATAATTTAGATTTTTGTTGACCTGTTATGTTGTTGAAGGGTGCATATAATACGGCTTAAGGTCATCGGTTGTTAAATGATTCTCTTTGTTTTAAGAACATTTTGTTAAAAAAATGTCTAAAATGGTGGTTGGCCATATACCTCTTGTTCCTTCGTAAACTGAATACATCAGTTGTAAGAGTTTATCACTCTTAGGGTTTCGTTGACTGCGTCCCTTTTTATTTATTGTTTTTATTTATTTTTTAACAAAATGCTCTTATAACAAAGAGAATCTTTTAACAACCGATGACCTTTAGCCGAATAATATTCACCCTTCAACGATTTACAATATCTTTAAATCATGTAAATTGTAAATTGTAAATTGTAAAAATAACAAAATGGTAAAAAAAAATGTTTTTCTTTTTAAATCTGAAAAAATCGAAAACTGAAAAAGTATTAAATTTTATTTATTTATAGTGAGGCTACATATCATGTGAATTAAATGAGATATGGATCATGAAAATAGATGCATAAGAAGAATACTCTGTAATTGCATTGGTTATGAAGAAGATAAAGTATGATGAACATAAGTGGGTAATTTGTGTTGATCTTAAGATGGTTAATATTCTCTTAGGTAAATATTCTCTTAGATCACTTCCATCGACTTGGATGCAACATGAGCATCAAAGTACACTACCTGCACAGTCACTTACATAGTTTTCCTGAAAATCTAGGAGACTTAAGCGAGGAACAGGGCGAACGATTTCACCAAAATATCCGAACAATGGAGGAACGATACCAATAGCGCGATTCAGTAACTTCTTTTAACGGTAATCGAATCGAAAAAAAAAAGAAAACAACAAAATTATCGATTTTGGTATTCAGTAAAGTTTTTAAACGATATTCGCTATTGTTAAAGACAGCTGTTGTTGTTATCTAAACGACAACAATTTTTGTGTTGTTTATTCAATCGTTAAAAAGTTAAATATTTAGGTTGAAATGTCCGTCATACATAAATAAAAATCATAAAATAATGAAAATATTCCGCTTTTATTATAAAAACTTTTTATATAAATAACAAAATTAAATATCATATTCAATTCATTATTTTATATAAAAATAAATAAACAAAAATATTAATAAAAGATAAAGAAATTAAACATAAACATAAAATCATCCTGTCAAACACGATGTGATTTGTTTTTTTTTCTATTCTTCTTTGTGTTTCTCTCTTATTTTGACAGAGATGCCACTCGTTTACAATATAAATAAATTGAAAAACAGATATGTCGACTATCGTTAAAGGTGTGTTTACACTATGTGTATTTTCCATGTGTAAATTCAGTTTTACGATCCATACGTAATTCCGTGTGTGTGTCAAAATTGCCGTTTTACATACGATTCATAATTTTTGCGTTCAAACGTACATATGTATTTCCGTATGACATAACCTCTAAATGTAAACAACAGCTGATTTAATTTGTGAATTTACAAAAAATTATTGTTAAAAATAAAGTTATATATTTTATATATTTTTTAATTGTTAATTAATATTAAACAATTTATTTTTCTCTAAATATTAATCTTTATAAATTACTCTGTTTTTCTTTCGCTACAAGCAGTGTTGTATTTTCATATGTTTATCTTGCCAAAATAGAACCTGCTCTAATTGAAAATTTTACATATGTCTTGCAAAATGTGATGTGCATAAACAATGTTTGAAAGGGTTCACACTATGTGTACAAATTACACGTGCTAAAAAAATAAGAAAAACACGAGCAAAACACGTAGTGTGAACGCAGCTTAAGGTGTAGTTAGTGAATCACTTAAACGTTAGTGCAAACAATAATAGCTGTCGATATATTTTGCGATTGTCGGATCGTTAAAATTTACAGAATCGCACTACAGGGTCGCTTGGATGCACACATGATGGTTGATTTTTGCTGGAGTATTCAGAGTAACACTTAGTCATTCAACAGTAATAAAATATCGTATAAAAGAATTCCAGAGTTTGTAGTTTATATTAATTATAATAAATTTAAATAATAAAATATTAATTTTAATAAAATATAAAATGTTTTTTTAAATTCAAGCAACCGGATGACCCAATTGAAGTGATGGAAACGCTGTAATTATTTTTCTTTATTGTTAAATTTTATTTTGATTGTTGCAAATGATAGCCTATAATACATAGTTAATTCAAAAATTATTCAAATGGTATGTGACCGCCTTTTGCCTTCACCACCAGCCGCAATCGCTTCTGAAACGATATACACGATGCCCGCACGATGTCTTGACTTAAACGGTTCCATTCACGCGTCAAATCTTTTTCCAAACTTTCCAAGTTTCTGTGTTTTGTTTTGCAAGCCTTCGCTTGTAACATTCCCCAAATTGAAAAATCCAACGGATTGAGATCTGGTGAATACGGAGGCCATTGTTGTGTCGAAATAAACTTCGGAACATTGATTTGTAACCATTCTTGAGTTTGTCGTGCTTTGTGTGAGGGTGCCGAGTCCTGTTGAAAGGTGAACGGGTTATTTTTGAAATGTTTCCTGGTCCATGGTATTAAAGCCTTATTCAAAATCTCCCTTTGATAAACGTCTGCATTGATTTTCGTGTTTGGTGGTAGAAAAACTAGCGGTGAACGACCATTTTCAGTGACAGCCGCCCAAACCATGACCTGTGCTGCACCTTGTTTTCGTGTGACTTTTAAATGACCCGAATTATCATCGGAACGTCTCTTTAACCAAACACGATCATTTTGTTTGTTGAGAAATTATTCTATGCAGAAGGTTTTCTCATCCGAAAATACCAAATTTGGAAACTCTCCACTGGCGAGCATACGAAGTAACTCTTTTGATCTTTCGAACCTAACATTTTTTTGATCAACAGTTAATTCTTGGCACTTTTGTTTTTTCAAAGGCTTTACTTTAAGCTTATTTTTCAGGATTCGCTGAACACTTGCAATGCTTATTTTCAATTCATTAGCGATTTTTCTTGCACTTCGAACCGGTTTACGATACAACCGATTACGCACTTTTTTAACGTTTTCTCGACTAGTTGCAGTACATTTGCTGCCACCGCCATATCGTTTTTTTATGCTACCAGTCTCGTTGAATCGTTTAATGGTACAATAGACCAAGATGCTACTCAAATTCATGTTATTTAACTCCCTCCGAATTTCGATGTTTGATTTTCCAATCAAATGAAGTGCAACAATTGCAATCTGTTTAACTTCCATTATAAAAAACAAAAGAACGTGTATTCTCACAATCAAAAAATTTTTAATAAAGACGGACAAGATGGCAGTGCATAATTATGTCAAATTACAGTATTGCCACATGAGCGCTTTACTTTGGATAGTGATTTGAATAATACCATCACATCAATTGGGTCACTCGGTATATCAAACAAAAAACTAAAATTTTGTGAAAATGAGCGAATTCACTTAATTGTGAATAAATTCGAAAAGCATCAATCGACTTTTATGGTCGACATCTCATTTTGTTTCTATTACATGTGCTTTGCGAGAAAGCAATAAATCTGAACAATTTTTGCAGTTTTCGATTTTTTATGATTTTATTAAAACAAAAAAATGTGTTATTTTCACATAAAAAATATATTTTTTGCTTCAATTTTTTATTATAACTCCGAAACTACTGAGGCGATTGAAACTCAATATTTAAACGGATTAAAGGTTATGTAAATCTAAATTTTTCTAAGTTTATTTTAATAATATCGGACTAACCCTTTTGAATATATCATTAATTATGTGGAGACGCGTCTAAAAAAATTTTAAATTTTACTTAAAAAGTTTTTAAAAAAAACTCTCCATAGAATATAAAATTTGGACCACATTTTTACTACTGGAACCACAATTTTTCAATATTGTATAGTGGTTTTTTATCGGTATAAAATTTTTTCGTTTTTGTTGCCTTGTGTTATTAGAAGGTATAAAAAGATTTCTAAATAGATTTTAGCTGGAGCAAGTTTAGTAAAACTAATGGGTATTATTTTGAAAAATAAGGAAAAAATGTTATCAAACAACTCTATTGAAAGCGCTAAAAATTACTAAATTGATAAAAATTTAACTCAGCGATATTATAGTTTATACGCAAAAAGCCCAAGTCGAACACTTAAGATCATCAAAAAGAATTTAATAAGTTTAGTTGTTTTTATTCCAATACAACTAATTTTATTCTCAGTTTTGAAATCAGCTTCATTACATAACAACAAAATTTTTATTTGAGAAATAAAAGTGTAGAAAAATAAAAAATAATATTCTAAATAAAAGCTGACAAACTATTGAAAAAATCCAACAATAATAAAAAAGCGGTAAAAGCGGTAAACAAAAATAAAAATCCTTCATCCTAGAGCTTTTATTTCAAAAAGACCTGATCTGCTGAACAAAGCCTGCTCGACAAACAACTTTTTCCCAACTTTTCTTCTCGTCCTTTACTAGACCAAACAGTTTTAATCCCTCGTTTTGTGAAACTATTATATTAATTTTATTAATTTTATCTGGTGTCTTAAATAAGGGGTTCGAAATTTTACAATAAAATTACTTTTTACATCATTGTGAATGAATGAATTGTGGCACTCATATTTAAATCAACAGAAAAGTCAGCTGGTACAAAATTCGTTGACCTATAAAGCTATAATTATAACACATCTCTGTATAGAAAATTAATATAATTATTAGCAAATGGCTTATCAACTGGCCTTTATCACTACCAAATTTAAGCTAGTCATAATATTTATCATTATTTATCATTACCAATTTTCCAAACATGACAGTCAGGATTTTAGATAATTTTCACTTTTATAATTATGAATTAGTTTTTGGTAAATATTTTCTATTAGCAATTTGTTTTGATTTTAGTATACCAATCCATACAAATATATACACACAAGTATTTAAGTATTTAAATATATATAGTTTTTTTTTTCTATGGTTTATATTTGGTTCAATATGGTTAACGTGAATTTCATTAGCACAACAGTGTGAAAACGATGTTAAATATCTATTATTTACTACTAATGAGCAACAATTAAACCGTAGATATATTTGCAATGACTGTGTGTATTAAAGACTATGAATGAAAGTTCATATTTGCCAGAAATGTTAGCGAAAGTTGTGTTTTTTTTCATTATGTAGCTAAATTGAAATGTTTTGTATAAAATATTTTAATTATAAATATTTTAATATTTACGTAAATTTAATTTAATTTCAAACAAATTTTCTCTTCTTTTCATTGCAGGTAAATATTTTTGGTATTTATTTAAATTGTAAGTTTTTAATTATCATAATTTTATTAAAAATAAAAATATATCAATATAATCACTACACAAATATCTAAAAAAAAAAGTACTTTTTTAAGAAGAGCTACTTTTGAAGAAAGGTATTTTTTAACAAAAACTACTTTCTTCACAAAAAAAAAAAAATATATTTAAAAAATGGGTACTTATATATAAGATACTTTTTTTTAAAAAAATTACTTTTTTGAAAAAACATTCTTTTAGAATATATACTTATTTAAGATGACCTAATTTTTAAGAATATCTATTTTTTTAATAAAGTTTTTTTAAGAAAAATTACTTTTAAAGAGTAAAAATTTTTTAAAGCAAATACACTTTTTTAATAAGAGGTACTTGTTTATGTTATCTTTTTAAAAAATTACACTGTTTTAAAAAAAAAATCTATTATTTTAAAATAAAATTAAATTTTAAAGAAATTATACTTTTTAAAGAAAAGGTAATTAAAAAAATTATTTTCTTAAAAAACTGACGTTTTTAAAAAAAGCTACGTTACTAGTGAAGGCACATAAAAAAATGGTATTTTTTAAGAAAAAAAAACTTTTTAAGAAATGGTACTTTTTAAAGAAAAGGTACTTTTTAAAGAAAATTAACTTTTTAAAGAAAAGTTACTTTTTCAAGAAAAGCTACTTTTTAAAGAAAAGGTACTTTTTAAACAAAAAGTACTTTTTAGTAAAAGGGACTTTAAAAATAATATTATTTTAGAAAAGTACTTTTTTGAAGAAAAGGTATTTTATTAACAGAAAACGTTATTAAAAAAATGTATTTTAAGTAAAATTAATCTTTTTAAATTTCTTTTTTTAAGAAAAGGAACTTTTAAAACAAACTCCTATTTTAAGAAAGGTACTTTTTAAAGACAATTTACTTTTCAAAGAAAATGTACTTTTTAAAGAAAATATACTTTTTAAAGAAAAGATACTTTTTAAAGAAATTGTTATTTAAAAAATAAATGTAAATTTTAAAAAAGAATACTTCTTAATGAATATGCGCTTTTTTAATAAATGGCTCTTTTTTAGGAAAGGTACAATTTTAAGCAAAGGTACCCTTTTAAAAAAAGGTACTTTTAAAAGAAAATGTAATTTCAAAGGCTATGATGTACTTTTTAAATAAAAGATACTTTTTAAAGAAAAGATACTTTTTAAAGAAAATGTTGTTTAAAAAATAAATGTAAATTTAAAAAAGAATACCTCTTAAAGAATATGCGCTTTTTTAATAAATGGCTCTTTTTTAGGAAAGCTACAATTTTAAACGAAGGTACCCTTTTAAAAAAAGGTACTCGTAAAAGAAAATGTAATTTCAAAGGCTATGATGTACTTTTTAAATAAAAGGTACTTTTTTAAGAGCAGGAAATATTACTTTTTAAAGAAAGGTTTGTTTTTAACGAAAATTTACATTTTAAAGAAAATGCACTTTTTAAATAAATTGTTTTTTTTTTTTTTTGACAAAGGTACTATTTTAAGCAAATGTTCTTTTTCAAGAAAATGTACTTTTAAAAGAAAATATAATTTTAAAGACTATGTACTTTTTAAAGAAATAGTAATTTTTTAAGAAAAATTATTTTTTAAGAAAATGTAACCTTTTTAAAAAAAAGAAACTTTTCTAATCAAAGGCTTTTTTTTAACAAAAGGCTCGTTTAAAAAGAGAAGGTAGTTTTTAAAAAAAATTAACTTCTTAAAAAAAATTTCCTTTTTTAAGACAAGGTACTTTTTAAAGAAAAGGCGCTTAAAGAATAATTGATTAGCAGAAGGTAGTTTTGTAATAAAAAAAAATTTTTTAAAGTACATTTCCAAGAAAAAAGTTACTTTAGTGGAAAAGATAATATATTTAAAAAAGTTGATTTTTTTAGAAAATTTAATTTTCGTAAAAACTTTTTTTTAAGAAAGGTACTTTTCGAGAAAAGGTACCTTTTACGCAAAATGTACCTTTTAAAGAAATTGTATTATTTTTTCAAATTTTTTAAAAAAACTTACTTCCATAAAAAAATGGTTTTTAAAAATTTACTTTTTAAAGAAAATATATTATTTAAAGAAAGGTAATTTTTAAAATAAATTTCCTTTTTAAAAGAAAAAGTACTATTAAAGGGCAATGTACTTTTTAAAGAAAATTTACTTTAAAAAAATAAAGGTACTTTTTGAGAAAATATATTTCTGGATAAAAGGCTCTTATTTTATAAAAATCTCTTTTTAAGAAAATATACTTTTTTAAGAAAAGCTGTTTTTTAATAATAAATTTACTTTTTAATAAAAAAATATATTTCTAATCTTTTTAGAAAAGATAAAATTTCAAAAAGATATATGTTGCCAAAAGTAAAACAGTACCTGCATCATTTTGAATATCATCCATCTCATCTGAAGAAATTATCTTGATTTCAAAATAGCCATGATTGGAAATTATTTTAAAAAAAAAATGCTATGTAGTATTAAGCCATTTTTTATAGTAATTCGTAATTATACGTATCATTTTAATTTGAATTGAACTTGCCCATCCCAAAAGTCGTAGTTAAATCCTGGACCTTTGAGCGCTGCTAGGTTTTAAAAATATTTTAAAATATTTTTATATTACTTTTCTCCATTTCTGCTCCTACCACAAAGTAATCTAAATGATAATAGCTGACTTAACATTAAAATAATTCTATTTACAGAAAAAAAAAATCGATATTTTACCTATATATATACGAACATCAACCGCTATTAATTCGTACACCAAGCAATTTTTAATAACACGATATGTAAAACTTACTTTATAAAAAGCATAACTTATATCTTTCATTTGTTGACGTACCCATTTACAATTTACGATTTTACCAATTGTATCAGACCACTTTGTAGCTACGTCTCCAATAGTGTTTCGACGACAAATTTTTATTATTATAGCCACTAAAGCTCTTTTGTCACGAAAAGTTATTGTGAAGACCCGGCTTTTGTTTACAACGTTATTGTTAAAATTCCCACTTTTTCATATTTTTGTACTGTTGATCTGGGAAGCTTAAATCAATCGAAAGGTACACAGCTAAAAATACAAATAAAATACTGGTGCACGAATTAATAGTGGTTAGGGCTCGTATAAATTGTTATGTGTTGCAGACATAATAAAAATGCTTATGAAGGTAATAACATTGTTTCACTATTTTTTATTTTTAATTATATTGTTGTGCGTTTAGAATGACTTTATTTAAACATTGCGGTGATAAAATTAAATTCATAAAATTTTATAGAAAATGTCTGGCTGTAAGAATATGAAAATCTGAATGGTATTTACCACATAATCAAATAAAGTTAACACATGAGACTTGCAATAGTCACAATCAGTCAAAATGATTAAGAGTTTAGCACTCTGTTAAATAAAAATTTCTGATATTTACAAGATATAGAATGAGCATTAATATAATAAATAAAAAGTGCCTTTCTTAAAAAAGTAAAATTTTTAAAAAAAAACTAGCTTTTCTTAAAAAGTACTTTTTCTTAGAAAAGCGTAAATTTTCTTTATAAAAGTCTCTTTTCCTAAAAAAAAGAGTACATTTTCTTAAAAAAGAACTTTTAATTATACAAATAGATATTCCTAAAAAGTAAGTCTTCTTAAAAAGTATATTTTCTTAAGGAGGTACCTTTTCTTAAAAAATTACGTTTTCTCATATAAGTCTTTTTCTTAAAAAGCAGATTTTCTTAAAGAAGTGCCTTCTCTCAAAAAAACAAAATTTCTCAAAAAAAAACTTTTTTAAATAAGTACATTTTCTTGAATAGTACCTTATCTTAACAAGTACCATTTCATTAAAAGTAAGTTTTATTAAAAAGTAATTTTCTTAAAGTACATAATCTTAAAGTTTGGTTTGGGTATAATGACTTAGTGCTGCTGTTTGTAACTACTAAAAACTTTTGACCTAGACCCATCTTTTATTAAACCGATAGACTCAGAATCACTTCCTGAGTTGATTTAGCGATGTCCGTCCGTCCGTCCGTCAGTTCGTCCGTTTGTGTGTCCATGTAAACTTTGTAATTAAACTGCAGGTCGCAAATATGAACATGTATATACGCTTTCATCGGCCATAGAATGAACGTTATTGAAATTGGTGTAATTCGGTGCATGTTCAGACCTAGTCCCCATAAAAATTACCCCCTATGAAATCGACATAAATTGCCATAAGATCCAAATTATCATATAGATCTCAGTCAAATTGGGTTGGTATGTGTTTATTATATTCATTAATCAGTAGTCCAAAAATAGTCCCTATAGGACAATTCTGAGTCATAGGCCCCATATGGAGCTGCTTCCCGATCTTTATTAAAATCTTTCAGAAAACAAAAATATTGCACAGATTTTTCTCAAATTTGATTTGTATATATTTTTTCAAAATATAGTGATTTTACCAAATATGGTCAGGATCGGTCCATATTTCGACCTAGTCCCCATATAAATATAGCATCCGATATGCACTTTTTCATATCTGCAGGCAAAAAAATTAATATCAAAACCATATCAAATTTGTTTCATGCTTTTTTTCTATATCCAATTAGTTGGACCGCAGAGATAGGGTCTCTAAACCATGGTATCGCATAGTCGGCATAGACCGACTATAATTTTCTTACTTGTTTTTTATTTATTTACTTACATGTTAATTGCATAACATAATTATGGTAACAACTCTAGGAAAAAAGGAGTACTAGCAACATTGGCGTTCGACTCGGAAGTTAATAAATTACTTTATATCTGTTACTTTATATTAGATTTTGTAGACCATTTTCAAGTAAATGTTTACAAATTTATTTCATATTTTTATCATATATATTTTATGAGATCAATAGGAGGATTTGATCCGAATATTATTGTTCTTGAGGCATTGAAAGCGACGCCCTCATCAAGGAAGTGTGTTACGTTAAGTTATACATCGTTGCAGTGTCCGATTCTTAGACGCACTTTGGTATTGGTTTTCTTTCTTGTAGCTGTTTAGGTATATTTCTGTTTTTTTATAAGAGGATTATATTTTTTTAGTATCTTTTCTTAAAAAAGTAACTTTCCTAAAAAAAGAACTTATAAAGTAAGTTTTCTTAAAACAGTTCCTTTTTTTAAAAATTATCTATCCTTAATAAAAGCAAATTTTCTAAAAGCTTTTTTTTTATAAAACTAAATTTTCTTAAAGAGCAGCTTTTCTCAAAGAAGTAAGTTTTCTTAAAAAACAACTGTTCTTTAAACGTACCCTTTCTTACAAAAGTATACTTTCTTTAAAAGTATATTTTTTTCAAATATATATATTCCTAAGAAGCAGCTCTACTTCAAAAAAATTTTTTTCGCAAAAAAGTACCTTTTTTAAAATTGGTATATCTTCTAAAAGAAGTAAATTTCATTAAAATAGTGAATTTTCTTAAAAAAGTAAATTTTTTTTAAAAGATGTGCCTTTTTCTTAAAAAAAGTATCTTTTCCGAAACAAGAACCTTTTCTTAAAGAGTAACTTTTTAAAAAAGTTCCTTTTCCTAAAAAGTAACTTTCATTAAAAAAGTAAATTTTCTTTAAAAAAAAGTACTTTTAAACAAGTGACCTTTTCTTAAAAAATTACCTGTTCATAACCCTTTCAGACCTGAGTTGTAAAACAATTGTAGTCATTGTTAAACCATCAATATAAATAAATATTAAAGTTAATTTCTTTTTCTAAATTATCTTTTGTGTAAAGATCACTCAAGAGAACTTACAAGCACTGAATACCAGTAAAAAAATAAGAAAAAGTAAATTAATTTATATTTTAAGCACCTTACCACCAGATCTAACAATCGATACAGCTAGGTCTGAAAGGGATAAAAAAATACCATGTCTTAAATAAAACGTTTTCTGTCCTTTCGCTAAAAAGTACCTTTTTTGAAAAGTACCTATTTTTCTTGCCTTAATAAAGCACTTTTTCCAAAAAAGCACCATTTCTTCATAAAATACAAAGTCTTCAAAAATTTCCATTTCTCAAAAAAGTACATTTTCTTAAATAAGTACATTTTCTTAAAAAGTTCCTCTTCCTAAAAAAGTACATCAACTGAAAAATTTCATTTCTTAAAAAGTACTTTTTCTTAAAAAAATTACATTTTCTTAAAAAAGTTCTTCTCTTAAAAAAATACCTTTTCTTAAAAAATTACCTTCTTATAAATAGGTTAATTTTCTTAAAAAATTCATTTTCTTATAAAAAAAAATACTTTTCTTAAAAGTATTTATCAAAAAATACCATTTCTTAAATAAGAATTTAAAAAAAATTTAATTTGTCTTAAAAACGTAATATTTCTAAAAAAAATTTTTTTTCTTATAAAAACATTGTCCTAAAAAGTACCTTTTCTTAAATAAGTACATTTTCTTAGAAAGTACATCTTCTTAAAAATTAACTTTTTTTAAAAAGTACCTTTTCCTAAAAAAGGTACAACTAGGACTGAAAGGGAAAAAAAATACCATTTCTTAAAAAAAAAACCGTTTTCTTAAAAAACTGCCCTTTCGTTAAAAAGTACCTTTTTAAAAAGTAACTATTCTTCTTGCCTTAATAAACTAATTTTTCCAAAAAAGTACGATTTCTTTATAAAGTTAATAATCGTTAAAAAAGTTCCGCTTCTTAAAAAAGTACCTTTTCTTTAATAAGTACATTTTCTTAAAAAGTACCTCTTCTTAAAAAAAGTACCTCAACTGAAAAATTTAATTTTCTTAAAAACTTCCTTTTTTCTTAAAAAAATACATTTCTTAAAAAGTACTTTTTTTAAAAAAATTAAATTTTCTTAAAAAAGTACTTCTCTTAAAAAAATACCTTTTCTTACAAAATTACCTTCTCATAAATAAGTAATTTTCTTAAAAAATTAATTTTCTTATAAAAAAAAATCCTTTTTCTTAAAAGTATTTTTAAAAAAATACCTTTTCTTAAATAAAAATTTAAAAAAATTTAAATTTGTCTTAAAAAAGTCATATTTCTTTAAAAAGTTTTTTTCTTATAAAATAATTGTCTTAAAAAAGCACGCTTTCTTAAATAAATACATTTACCTAGAAAGTACCTCTTCTTAAAAAAGTACCTTTCTTGAAAAAAATAAATAAATAAAATAAAATAAATAAAATAAAAAAGAATTTTTTTTAAAAAAGTTTATTTCCTAAAAAATGAATTTTTTTTAAAAAAGTTTTTTTTTTATAAAAGTACTTTTTCTGATAAAAATAGTTTTTCTAAGAAAAGTACTTTTTCTTTAAAAAGTACATTGTCTTCTAGAGTGCGTTAATTTAAAGAAATGCAACTTTTTCTTAAAAATAAACTTTTGTTAAAAAAGTAAATTTTCTTAAAACAGTATCTTTTCTCAAAAAAAGGAACCTCTTCTCAGAAAAGTACTTTTTTAAAAATCATTTTTTTATAAAAAGTTTATTTTTTCAAAAAGTGCCTTTTCTTCAAAAAATTATTTTTTTAAGTACATTTTCTTAAAAAAGTACAGTTTCTTCCTTCTTAAAAACTTAGCTTTTCGTATAAAAGATTTTTTTTTTTTTTAAATAACGTTGTATTAATATTAAAAATCTCTTGTGGTTGGACGGGGAATTGTACAATTTAACAGGGGCCCCCAATCTAAAGAGATTTATTTACAATTACACGAGTAGGTATAATTATAATTGGGGTTATGGAAAAGAAAAAAAAAGAGAATTAGTTTCTTTTATTTAAATTTAAATCCGTGGAAAATGGGATGCTTACCTTTGTTGGAATTGCAACTTTTAAAAGGAAACTAGTGTTTAATATTTGAAATTCTTTTATTAAACAATTTCAAATTTAAGTTCCAGGGATGTATATGGTTGTAAATCAAAATGGTAGGTGAGTTGCAAAAACGCGGTTCAATTTTATTGCGCTCCGGATTAATAAAATTAAAATGGCTGAATATAATTTTCGAAATTATTTTTACACCATTATGTAAATATTGCTAACAAACAATTTAAAGTATATGTATTTTAAAGTTTTAGCCATTTTGCTTAAACTAGTAATACGACTAATATTAATATATAGGGGGGATTTCATGTCAAGTGCACCAACTTTTGAAACCGATGTCTTCCGATCGGGATGAAATTTGCACCAAGGTTAGTCCTATTGGATAGTAGTTTATACACAATTTTTCAATAAGATCGGTCCAGATCTCTCTGAGTTAGAGGGAATCAAAATTTGACATTTTGGCCAAACAGGTGTTTTTTCTCATCCATGTAACTTATTAGCTATTGTTCTTAGAAAATTTTCTCCCAAAGAGTTTAGATAGCTATTTCTTCAGTATTTCGGAAAAAAATACTTAAAAAAAAAAATTTGTAGACTTTTTTTTGCTAAATTAAAGCATTTTTTTTTCATAAGAAAGCTTAGGATTTTTTCTTTAAGAGCTTTTTGATCGCTTAGTTGGATGGGAGTGGGATATCTACCAAAATAAATGTTTTGTAACTCAAGACAACGGTTTTTCAATTTTTCACAAATGCACTATTTTGAATTTTTTCCTATTTGTGTCTAAAACCTTACAAATAAAACTTATACTGAGAAACTAGACAAACTAAACTTTCCGAAGGTATATAACATACCTAACTAAAATTTTATACCCTCGATACTGTAATACCCAGAATATGTTAACCTCAGGAAAAAAATCGTTTTTTTTTTCTATAGAAATGTTGAAAAATTATTATTTTTTCTTTATTTTTAATAATAATTAAATTATTGTATAATAATAATAATATTAAAAATAAAAAGATAAATAATTTATTAAAATTTAATCTTAATTGCATTAGATCCATTTATATCATAACTATTTTTATACTTAATTTATTGTAGCTGATGAAATATTTAAGTCTTGTAAATTTTTAAATACCCAGTCTTTCATCCAGCTTTTCTGTCGCCTTTATTTACTGCGTTTTTTGTCAATTCTTTCTTGGCGTTACTAGGTTCAGCTGTTGATTTCGCTGCTGGTTTATTTGTTGTCTTTGGAAAGAAATCGCATTGAATAGAGGCAGAAAACTTTTTCAACTTGAGTCTTCCATCGACAAGCGGTATAAAAGCATGGTATTGAGCGGTGCCATCGATTGTTACCGCAGCATCGAATCTGCTCTTCAGTGTTTTCAATGTTTCCTCTTTGCTACTAAAAACTATTTTAGTTTCTTTACAATAACTCGTTGCTTAATGGAATAAAGCAGTCGCATCTAAGATGCGATCTTGATGAGAGCACTGGAGGCTATACTTCGCTGCATTTCTTCTAAGGTTTGCTCCAATACCATCACATGCTCCTTTACCATGAGGAGTAGGATGAAAATGCCACTCAGCTGGCATTCCAAAATCTTTTTCATGGGACATAAGATTTGCCAAGCTACTTTTGTTTTTAAAATGTTGACGAGCTCCGTCCGAAACATAGTATACCTTCTTTACTGTAAACTTAGATTTTAGAAATTTTAGTATTCTCTTCTGGTACTCATAAACTGCAACGGTATCATGTTTTAGATCGCCGCATATGATTGCCATACTTTTGTGTTCCAGTTTTTCATCTTTCATGCAGTAAATAACTACTGTGAATATAGTTGCTTGGTCGTTATTGAAGTGGAATGCTTGTATGGCATCCTGAAGAACATATTTATAGTTTTCTGCGAAATCATATGAAATAACGAATTCACCAGACTTCAAATTTATCTTCAAATCCTTGAAGAATGACCATTGCTCTTTGACTAAAAAGTCATGGTTTCTCAAGTTTAGCAATCCTGTACACATTTCTTCCACAAAATCATCCACATTTAAAATGATTGTTTTCAATGTGCATCTGTCAGTCTGAATCCAAGAATCAAATTTGACCTCCTTTATATATTCTCGATCTAAAGATTTGATTAAATTTTCTTTGATGAATGTGGTTTTCGGGCAATTGGTACATTCACCTAAGTGGCAAGAAGTTGTTGCATTAGGACACATAGTCAATTTAAGGCAATCGCGGTAATGTAATCGTGTAAATCTTCTGCCGAATCATCTGTTAAATACTTTAAGTTGATTTCCTTCAACATCAGTTTAACATTTTCATGGTAAATGCAAACGCATACTGTGTCAGTTCCGCTGCTTTCTGCCAAAACGCAATGTTTTGGCCTCATTTGGGTTAATTTCGTGAAGCCAATTCTAACATCCTCGTGTTCAGATTGAAATGTTGCAAATAACTCTTTCAGGTTACAGATAACCATTCTCTTCTGTTATGTTATGGAGGTATGTTACATACCTTCGGAAAGGTTAATTTGTCTAGTTTCTCAGTATAAGTTTTATTTGTAAGGTTTTACACACAAATAGGAAAAATTTCAAAATAGTGCATTTGTGAAAAATTGGAAAACCGTTGTCTTGAGTTACAAAACATTTATTTTGATAGATATCCCACTCCCATCCCACTAAGCGACCAAAAAGCTTTTAAAGGAAAAATCCTAAGCTTTCTTATGAAAAAAAAATAAATGCCCTTTTTGAAAAAAAAGCAAAAAATGCTTTAATTTAGCAAAAAAAAAAAAAGTCTAAATTTTTTTTTTTAAGTATTTTTTTCCCAAATATTGAAGAAATAGCTATCTAAACTATTTGGGAGAAAATTTTCTAAGAACAATAGGTAATAAGTTACATGGATGAGAAAAAACACCTGTTTGGCCAAAATGTCAAATTTTGATCCCCTCTAACTCAGAGAGATCTGGACCGATCTTATTGAAAAATTGTGTCTAAACTACTGTCCAATAGGACTAACCTTGGTGCAAATTTCATCCCGATCGGAAGACATCGGTTACAAAAGTTTGTGCACTTGACATGAAACCCCCCATAGGTTAAAAATCCGTTTTCTTTTGTTTTATTATTTTGGTATGCAAAGTTGTTTGGACAAATGCTTATTTAAAAAACTAGCAGATTCCAGCGCTCGAAATTCGAGTACAATTTCTAAGCAAAATTATTTTTCAACTTAGCCAATTCACAAACCAACACTTTTTTGGTTTATTATTATTGTGAATGAACAAACTCATTAACAAATACATTAACAAATTTAATAAACACACACATAGCATATGTATATTTTTATGTATGTGTTAGTAGCAACTTTAAATACAATTTACTCAAAATAAAGGAAAAAATTTAAAAATCTGCAAATCTGGAAAACAGCTAAAAAGAAATAACTTTCAAATAATGTGCGTTTGGTCAAAATCGGGATTAAACGATAGAACAAATCATCGGTCACAAGAAATTGCCTAGCCTATTAAAATTATAGATACTTTTCTTAAAAAATTAAATTTTCTTTAAGAGATAAATTTTCTTTAAAAATCACCTTTTCTTAAAGAATTAACTTTTCTTAAAAAAGTTCATTATCTTATAAGAGTATCGTTTCTTAAAATGCACCTTTTCTAAAAACAGTAACTTTCCTTAAAAAAGTACTTTTTCTTAGATAAGTACGTTTGCTTATATAAAATACCTTCTCTTAGAAAATTTCTTTTTCTTAAATAAGTTAATTTTCTTAAGAAATAAATTTTCTTGAAAATGACCTTCTCTTAAAAAAGTGTTTTTTTTCCTATAGAAGTATATTTTCTTATAAAAAAGTACATTTTTTGAAAAAAGCATCTTGTCTTTAAAAAAAAGTACATTTTCTTTTTAAAAAAAAGTAACTTTTTTTAAAAAATGGCTTTTTTTAAAAAGTCCAAAAAGTAGCTTTTCTCAATCAAAAACGTCCATTGTTATCCCCTTTTTGCTTGAACATTCGAAATTTTTCATATCGATATTTTTTACCAACAAAATTTGCTGACCATGATATCTAAAAAAATTTCTTGTCTACTTTGTTTTCTTTTTTTGTTTTTATTTTTCATTACAATCAACAACATCCCACTCTAAATACCATTTACAGACTGCCAAGCACATAAAAGTTTGTAAAACACATTTTTCCCCAACATTTCTTAAAAGACTCAGTCAAAAGCTATAAAAATTTAATTTCAGCAAATCATATAAGGAAATTTTATATCAATTGTCATTGATTACAATTGTAAGTAAAACAAGTAAGAGTGTTAAATTCGGCTGTGCCGAATCTTTGATACCCTCCACCTCGGTTTGTGGCAATACTATTAACATAGCTCATGGTAGTTGTGTTCTTGTTATTGTTAATATGTACGAATCACATTTTTTTTGTGGCTTTTTTTATGTTGTTGTATGTTCAACCACTAAACTATTACAAGAAAACACTAGGTTTCATGTTTTTTTTAGAGGTATCTATAAACTTTTGTTCATTTCTCAGCGCAGAGGCTCCCGATTTACTCCGATTTCAATACCAACCTGGTGGGAATTATGGCAAATAATTTTTTCGTAACCTGACCTAAGTAAATGCTTTTTTTTTTGAATGAGCGTGATTTCAACAGACACACGGACAGACGGACAGACGGACAGACGGACAGACGGACATCGCTATATCGACTCGAGCTGTGATAAGGATCAAGAATATATATACTTTATTGGGTCGGAAATTAGTTTTTCGATGCGTTACAAACGGAATGACAAACCTATATATACCCTCTGCCACTGAGATGTGGAGGGTATAAAAAAAGTAAAAAAAAAAAATAAAACATTTATAATATATAATTTATATACAAACATGAAGTAGACAAATAAAATTCAGTAAGGAAACTTTGTCTTACAGCCAACGCATAAATATGAAAAATTATCGTTAGTAGCCACAAAATGACATTTTAAATAACAAAATGGATAAAATACAAATATGCACAACAAAATTAAAAAAAAAACAAATAAATAAAAAGAAACAAATAAAAAATCGACAATATAAAAACATAACAACAATACTAACCTAAGTCAACAACATGAATGAGAACAGCAATAGTTCCAGCTCACCAGCAGTAAGAAGAATAACGCCAACAACAATAAACTAAAAACACACATTACCAAAATGTTGATCACTATCATTATTGAGTTCTTGAATAAGCTATTGTTCGATTGCGCTACCATGGGATAGAGCGGTATATAAAATTCGTCTTATTGTATATAATAATAATGGCTGAATCGTTTCATTATCTATAATATTAATAGGCTAGGCGATTTCTTGTGACCGATATAAAAAATGCAGTTGATAACCGATTTCGACCAAACATACCTCATTTGAAATGTGTTTCTTTTTAACTGTCCACCAGGGCTACAGATTTGCACCATCTAGAACATTTTTTTGGAGTAATGCTCATTTGAAGTTGCTAATAACACATATCTAAAATGCATACTGTGAGTGTATTTATTATAAATATCAAAAGCCCTGCGTTATTTATTAAATGGAAAAATACAATTTCCTAGAATTTGCACTCGACTTTCGAGGGCTGGGCTCTGCTAGTAAAAGTTTAATGGATATCGCTCTTTCTTCACAAAGTGACTTTATGGAGTAAGATTTACAGTGATTTAAAAAGACTCCGGGGTAAAAACATATGAAATCAACCGAAAATATTAACATTTGTGACCTCATCACCTCCAAATTTGATAAGATTTTGTACACATGATCTATGGATCGGCACAATAATATTTGCCAACTTTCAGACATATAGCCTTTGAACTTTCAGAATTATGGCCATTCCAAGTTGGCAAAAATCAATAAAAATGCACTCAGATGCCTTAACACAATTTTTAATATCTCGAAAAGTATTCATTGCACGTTAATAATCAAGGGCTCATTTTACAGACTAAAACATGCGCCATTCCAAAAAAAAATTTTTTTCAAATTTTCGATCAAGGATAATGTAAATAAAAAAGGACTAAAATTTCCAAAGGATATTTCTCGAAAATCAATGTTTTTAAAAATTTCAAAAAAATATATGTTAATTCTTATTATGTTTTGTACAAGTCTGTCAAATTTCAATGTGGAGTCTTTATTACAACATGAGTTATTAAGAAAAAAGCAGGCGAAGATTTATGTATTTCATGAAATGTACCAAAATACAAAAAGGTGACAAATTACAAAAAGAAGGACAAATCAAATGTAACGGAACTTTTTCGACTTTTCTTTGCTTAAACTCTTTTTCTCCATTGCTAAACCTTTAATAAAAAGTACAACATAATGTATTATCATTATTAAACACTTTATTACAGCATATTTATTTATTTCTGAAGGATTTCAATTAAAAAATCTGCATCTGCCGCGTATCGCTTGACTTTAATTTTTTTTTTATCTACAGGTTCAATAGAATGCAGCTTTTGAGTTCCAGGAATAGTACGCAAATCTTTAAAACGAATTTGAAGGAACCGTGCTTCTTCTTCGTGGTCTTCTAGAGTTAAAAACTCGAAATTACAGTTCAAAAGATTTTGCAGGCACCATTCATATAATTGTTTTGGAGTAGTTATTTGACCTTGTAATGGACGCTGTAAACTAGCTCGACGTGCCTCTCTCTTTACGGTACCTCCAAGACCGTCACTTGGGCCTTTTCCATGGCTTGTTGCAAAAAAATGCCACTCAGCATTACATCCAAAATCTTCCATATGATAACATAAATTGATAAAGTTCTTTTTATTTTTAAACTGGGCAGCACTACCGTCTGAAAAATACGTGATTTTCTTCGGGGTTGTTTTAAACTTTTTTCTCAAAAATACATTCAGGTGGCGATGGAACAGGTGAACAGCTACAGAATCGTGTACAAGACAATCAGATATTATTATGAAGTTTGTATGTTGTGGTTTTCCATCTGATTTAAAATAAATAGCAATTGGGTATAAAGTGGCCTGAGAGTTGTTCCAGTGAAATCCCTGGACTGCATCCTGAATAGTAAAAGAAGCATTTTCTGAAAAATCGCAAACTGCTATATACTCATTCTCTTCCAAATTTGATTTTCTTTCGCTCAGATATGCTGCCTGCTGTTTTGCAATAAATGAATGAGGTAATAGAATTTCAAGTTTTTCACATAGGGAATCCACAAAAACGTCGGCTTGGCCAATCATGGTCTCCAAATTATCCCTATCTACACTTACCCATTGTTTATATGTTATTTCATCAATATCATTTTGCTCTAGTAATTGATTTAATTTTGCTTTTAAATTTTCAATTCCTGGACACTTGGTACACTTACGTAGGTGACACTTTGAAGAAGATGGAATGCATGTCATTTGTTTCAAACAATCTTTGTAACATTCAAGCTGATAATTCGGAACACCAGCAGTTAATTTTTTTAAATTTATGGCATCAATCATCAGCTTCACATTTTGATGCTTTGTACAAACACACACGTTATGAGATCCAATCGCATTTGCTAGAATTATATTCCTCGGACGAAGTTGGCAAAACTTGGAAATACCTATTTTTATTCCATCATGTCGTTCCTTGAATAAGGCGTACATTTCTCTTAAGTTTCCAAGCAAAAGTCTTTTATTTTTCCTGACTTTTGTACCATTTTCAAAAAAAGACACGAAATCTTTCTGTCCGGGCATACACCTGCTGACGTCATCGGATTCATAAAAGGATTTTACTAAATTGCTTGTCACTGGTGAAATTGGACTTCCCAGTTTTGGGTTAGGCGTACTCATCACACCCTTTGTTTCAACCAAATGCTTAACTTTTCGCGCGATATAGTTTGTAACCAGGAATTCTTCCTCAATTTTATGTATTGCCCAGCTTTTTGGTAAAATTGTTAGCAGTTGGATTTTCTCGCTATTTTTTGTTAATGTTTTAAACTTTTCTTTTAATTGTTCTATTATTTCGGATTGTGGGCACATATGCGAAGTTGATTGTGCTGAACCGTGGAAAATTTTGATTTGAATCGAATCACTTATTTTCCTGAATTTTCCATCTCTGTACCGTTTTTGATGTAACTTCTTCTTTTTTATCGGAGATTGTTCCAGATACGGTAAAGATTGGTTTAATTTTGAAATAGCAACTTCTTCCGTGCCTGACGCAATGTCATCTTCTTCCGTGCCTGACGCAATGTCATCGAAAGTATCTACATTTTCGTTTATGTCTGAACCTTCTTCCAAATTAGATTTATTAGATTTCTTCAGATGCGAAAATTTTATTCTACATGTCCCACAAATTTTATTTGAGATCGTAATGTTTTTATCCTTAGTATACTGTAGCATCCATTCTTGGACTTGTCTTAAACTTTTATTGCACCCAGTGTGACCGGATTTTTTAAAAGGATTACAGCAAAATGTTGAATGGAATGGCATATTTTTTTTTTTAAATACCACAACCGAATGAATTGTGCACGACTTTTTTTTATTGACAATAATTATAATTTATTTAAATATTTAGTCTCTTTTTTTTGTTTTTTCAAACGATCAAGTCACTTTAACACTATAACACTTTGACGTTTAGCACTTATGAAATCTAGTATTCAACTGAAGTTTGACTTACAGTCTCTGAACGATTTATACTGTTTTTTTTGGTACAAAAAATAGATTACAGGAAAAAAAATACACGCCTTGCTTTTCTTGAATTGGAAAATTTGCGTGAACTACGGGTCATAAAATGTTTTTTAAATAGGGACTGAATTTGCTACTGCCAATAAGCCGACCACAGGTCATAAAATATTTGTAAATTTTTTGTGTGAACAGGCAATAAATATTTCGTCTAGGTTGTAAAGTCGAAAAAGTTCCGTTACATTTGATATGTCCTTCTTTTTGTAATTTGTCACCTTTTTGTATTTTGGTACATTTCATGAAATACATAAATCTTCGCCTGCTTTTTTCTTAATAACTCATGTTGTAATAAAGACTCCACATTGAAATTTGACAGACTTGTACAAAACATAATAAGAATTAACATATATTTTTTTGAAATTTTTAAAAATGTTGATTTTCGAGAAATATCCTTTGGAAATTTTAGTCCTTTTTTATTTACATTATCCTTGATCGAAAATTTGAAAAAAAATTTTTTTTGGAATGGCGCATGTTTTAGTCTGTAAAATGAGCCCTTGATTATTAACGTACAATGAATACTTTTCGAGATATTAAAAATTGTGTTAAGGTATCTGAGTGCATTTTTATTGATTTTTGCCAACTTGGAATGGCCATAATTCTGAAAATACGAGAGCTACGACACTGAAAGTTGGCAAACGCTATTATTATGTTTAACTTTCCCTTCGAACCAAAATTCATCCAATTCGAAATCGGTGCGGTCAACTCATTGGTTGATTTCATATGTTTTTACCCTCCGCTATTTTTATTGTGTTTTATTCATCAAAATTTCTTCACTCAAGTACATTCTATGATCAGCACAAACTCCAGTTACTCCGACCTCAAAGTGGTATGGGAATAAAAATCCGTGATTCTTTACTAACTCGATAATTGCTCAGATTCAATGTCCGGTATAGAGTCCGAAACTTGATGGAATCAGAAATAAATAGATTCCATTTTATGAATTGTGCTTAGGTTGAATGCTAATCCTCTAAAGATTTATTATATTCACACCACATTGATTCGAAAGGCCTTAAAAATAAGCTCTCAACCGTTATCATGTAAACAAAAAACTTTTGCTATTATTAACAAAGTTTTACTATATTCCTATTCATATTTTTTAAGTCCTAAAATGCCAATAATAAAACAGTGTAGCTCATAGAATGTTCAGTTTTGTTGCATAAATGTCAATGTTTGTCTTCTGGTTTCCTGTCTAACACACTTTGAACAAATAAAAGCCACAGAAAAATTACAAGTTGTTCTGATGAAATGTACATATAAAAAAAGAGCAATGAGAAGAATTAAGTTAAGATTAGTTTAACAGATATGAAAATTAAAAAGAGCAGTGGGAAGAATTAAGTTACGATTAGTTTATAAATATATAACAGCAGTTACTTCAGTGATTTAGCAAATATGAAAACAAAAAAACTAAACCTAATTAATTAAAGTGAGCAAAGACAAGAATCGATCGCTGAAGCTGAATACGTCGTCCGTGAATGTTATTCTGCATTAAAAATTTCTCCATCGAAAAAAAAAATTTTAATAAAAAAAAATTTTAATAAAAAAAATTTTTATTTTAAATAAAAAATATTATAATTTTTTATCAAAACATTCAAAAATCCTTTTTTTCGGGAAGTTTTCAGTTTGAAGGTTTTCTACGGAATAATGAGCATGGAAGGTTCTTG
>OY821519.1:210198901-210351401 GCA_963682025.1 Cordilura impudica | reverse complement strand
ATAATACAAATTGAAATAACTACTAAGTAGAAAACGAACGTAGTTCCCAATCTCTTTATCTAAATAAATTAAATGTAAAATATTAATATTATAATAAAATAAAAAAAAATTAATAAAATAAATATTAAGGTATATTTTCGGTATTAAAATATCTAGTAACTCTTACAATTTTATACATTGCTCTTTTCAAAACTTTATAAAAATTTGAACTATGCTAACTTTTCACCATCTAATGGCCTTGCATGCAACAAAGGATTTTTGACCCTTTTGGGTTCTCGCAAGAAACCCTGAAACATTTCTTCTGAGAATTTCAAACTACATTTTTGAAAAATAAGAGGCTCCCCGTTAATCTTGAGTTTAAGTCACACGGTATCTGTTGCTACCCACAAGTATTCGTAGTACTTCGCTATCAATCATTATATTACGAAAGAATTTTATTTATTAGTTAAGTATTAATGTAATTTTTGGTGCATTCCATGTTTTTCGGGTCAAGTGTTACAAAAGTATTTTCATGTAAATTAAGACGGTGGCAAATAATCCAAACTAGCGTGGTGAGTGGGTCTCACCACTGGAGTGCTAAGGGTTAAATGTATAAATCGTACATCGCCCAAAAAAAAAAAAAAAATAAAAAATGAAAGTTTAACCTTTCCAACAAAATAGTTTGGGAATTCGCGAGATTGTGATTAAAAAAAATCCGGTCCTTTTGGTTCCATAATACATTTTTTTGCGAAGTAAAGCGATATGTCTAGCAAAGAAAAATAAGAGGATTTTGTATGGTGGTACATACGAATTTTAAATCGAATCTCATATATTTTAGTGAGAATTTATTTCAGATTTTTTGATATTGCGGTTAATTTGGGTTTTAGGTGACTTTTTACCCCGAAGAAACATCTTATGTTCAATGGTAGCAACCTTGTGCATAATATATAGGCAAAATGGGAAATACTAATAAGTACATTAACAATCTGAATAAAAAACGATTTTCGACTAATGCTCCAAAAAAGCGGTTTTTAACAAGAACCAATAAATATGTTTTTTAACCTTATTAAAACTCTTTTCTACGACAACACTATATATACACCATTCAAAGGATGCATGTGTATCTTATTTAAAATAACCGTGCAAAGGATAAAAACTTAAAAAAAAAAAAAAAATCAACAACAAATTAAGTTTCAAAGTTTCATCGCGATTTTCGGGTGTCCTCACGAGAACTTCCTTGTTAGGTAAAGAAAGTGGATTTCTTTTCCAAGTTGGGAAAAGATAATAATAACAACTAGCAGATTAAATTGCGCTCGAATTTCGATTCGATTTTATTTTTCAATTCACAAACCAACAACTTTTCAATTCACAAACCAACACTTTTTTGGTTTATTATTATTGTGAATGAAGATAACATACTCTTTAACAAACCCATTAAAAAATTTAATAAACACACACATAGCATATCGAGGGCCTATATTCAATACGCTCTATCGTAAAAAATACAATTTTTCAGGAGATGGAAAAAACTGTTTTATTCCTAAATTCCTTAAGTATGAAGTAATCTTATCTTCCACAATATTTGTTAAATACGACTACTGAAATTTACATTTAAAAAAATACAACATTTTAAATTATTCGCGGCACTATAGGGCATTTTGTCCGATAGAGCATATTGCAACTGAAATTTTCGAATATTTTAAGCCGATAGAGCGTATTGCACAGTAATAAAAGTTTGATTTTTTATGATCAAATTTTGCAATTTTATTAAAGTTCGAACGTTTTCTCTAACGTTTTTATAATATGTGAGTCATTCCATGTCAAACCGTTTTTTTTTTCAACATATAAGAATTTATTAACAAAACAATTAAAAATAAGAAAATTTACAGAAAAAAAATAATTAGAATTGGACATTTCTTCATTTCTTGCTGTTTCCAGCTGAACTAAATTATCATAAAAGTAATGATATTCTACTGGTATAACACGCTTTAAATCTTGTAGATGTTTCCATTTACTAGGCTGAATTGGGAGTTGACCTTTATGCAAGGGTTTTGGTTCAGTATATCCTGTGTATTCTTTAATTCGGGTGGGTAAGCTGTTGTATTCACCATTAAAGTTCACTTTAAACATTACATCACCACTTGGTAAATACTTTAGCGATCTTAATTGTGCAACTGTGGGATCATTTTTGGCTCGACCAGGTCTAATGCTGGAAAAGCGAATAAGTTTGGCATCATTGTAGTTTTTAGTAAAATCGTAATTTAAATAGATTGCATCGAATGGTTTTTTTGTCACAGTATTATTAATTTTTACTGTTTTTCGTGATTCTAATATTATTCTGATATAGTCTATTGGCAAGTATATATAGATTTATTTTTTAGTTTGAGTTCTTTTTTAGCATGTGCACTGTCGCACTCCATTTGTGTGTGACCTTTCTCCAAATACTTCTGTTCTACTATGTTATTTTCAATAGCAAAAATTGATAAAGCATTTGACAGAAAATGGTTACGGTTTTGATAACCGCAACCGTCCGAATAAATTATGATTGGTAAATTATCTGATGAGCAATGTGTTTTCAAATGATGTATTATAATGGAAATAAATGTAGAAGCAGACAGATCACCGTTTGTTTCATTCCACCAATAATTTGTGCATTGATGCGTAACAAGATTATAAACAGTAAAATTGTGAACTTGTAGGCTCTGTTTGTAAAAAATAGCTGAAGCATTTATATTTTATCCAACGTTTAACCATGCCACTTTTTATAGATAAGAGTTCACAAGAACATGTTCCGACACACTTGTAATGATTCATGCTTGTATGGCAGTTTAAAGATAAAGCTGTGCTGTTTTCTGTTAGAGCTGTTCTTTTTTTTTTTTTGCTATCTCCGATACGAGGTTCTTTACAAAAACTCGTTTAGCTTCCCAATTCAGCTCCCAAAACGTTTTAAAAATGTTCGATCTTGTTTCATCATCAAATTCTTGGCAGTGTCTTGATTTAGTTTTCATACATAAGGTTGATGAGCATGTAGGACCTATTTCTTTTCTTGCTTTTGGTGAATTTTGTTTGAAAATTCCCATAGACGTCGAAAAGCCCATATATTCTTGCCCCTTCATTCGCTTTGTAGCATTTTCCACCCTTTTAAAGCATTTAGAGTTATGTGTCCTTTCAGATCTACGCCGAACGAACTCATTTTGGCTATACGGCTCGTCGTCGGAATCTAGGCAAACAGTTTTCCAATTGCATTAAGTAGTAATGAAACATTTGTTAATAAAATAACAAACCTGTTATTGGATATTCTCCAGCATCTTCTTCGTTTGACGATGGATAATCAATTGCAATACGTTGTAAATAATTATGGGACATTTTAGCCTATTTTTAGAACACTTTTTATTACAAAAATTTATAACTACTTAAATAGTTAAATTCGAATTGGTTCTAAACTTCAAAATTTTTATTGCGAATGAGATTTTAAAATGCGTAGGTTGTTGTCAAAAAACATTCACACAGGCACAGTTGTTTAATATATTGTAGGATACAATTTTGTGCAATATATGTACGTAGTAATATTATATTTTTATTAAGTCGATTAAAAAATTTTCCGATAGACCATATTGCATTCAAAAAATTATGCCTCGTGTTCGATAGAGGAATAACAAATAATGAAAAAAGTATACTAAAACACATTTTTTCTTTCTGAAATTTTTTTCAAGGATGCAGCTATCATTAGTGAAGAGTTTGCCATCAAAAAATCATTTTCGAAAAATCTTACGATAGAGCGTATTGAATATAGGCCCTCGATATGTATAATTTTATGTACAAGTTAGTAGCAACTTTAAATGCAATTTACTCAAAATAAAGGAAAAAATTAAAAAATCTGTAAATCTGGTGAACAGCTAAAAATAAATACCTTTCAAATAATATACGTTTGGTCAAAATCGGGATAAAACGGTAGAACAAATTATCGGTCACAAGAAATCGCCTAGCCTATTAATATTATAGATAATAAAAATTTGCTATACTGACGTCAACTTTGATTTTCATCAAAATAGAATAGTAGTATTAACTGGCGGCATTCGTGCGCATATACACTAGCTAACCTTTTAATTAAACATTTATTAAACAAAACACGCTTTGGACGCAGTTTATGGGACAACCTAGAAATATTATCCAACCTTTGACCTGAATATAAGGGACTGTGTACAATTAAAAACAAATAAAATATATACTCTTACCGTCATTACGGGGAGGTCCACGGGGTCCGCCACCGCCGCGATTATTGAAACTACGACGGAAGAAACGTCTTTGTGGACCACCACGGCGCATTTGTTGACCGCCTTGACCATCGCCGCCCCTTTGTTGAGAGTCAGCGTTCTGATCATGGCCACCACCATCGCCGTCCATACCTCCATCAATGCCCCGTTGTTGTCTGGGCTGGTTGCGGGGATAGTAGACCCTAAAACGTCGTCCTCCTCTGGGATTACCACCTCGGGGGGGACCACCACCGCCGCCACCACGTCTGAAATTGCGTTGCTGTCTTTGCGGTTGGTTGATCTGTTGATCATCATCATGATCTTGATCACCGCCGCCTTGTTGAGCCTGTCCTTGACCCTCTTGAAGCTGTTGTTGCCTATTATCGCCTCCACCACCACCTTGCTTGCGACGATTTCTTCTCATCCACGGAAGATTACGACGTCTATCGGCAGCAAATTGACTACCACGCACTGCCTCACCCGAAGGTCCAGTAACGTTTGCAGCTTCATTACCCTTCTCGCCAATGACAACATCAAATTCTACCACTTCACCGTCACCAACAGAACGTACCGCCTTTTTGGGGTTATTTTTGACAATAGCACTCTGATGGACAAACACATCTTCTTTAGTGTCGTCACGGTTGATGAAACCATAACCGCTTTTAACATTGAACCATTTAACGGTACCGGTTACCTTGGTAGCTAAAAATTATAAAAAAAAATTAAAAACTAGTTCAAGCAAAATTTATTTAGAAACAAGAAAATTATATTCGACCTAGACCGACTATACGATACCCTATACCATGCGTTTAGAGACCCTATCTCTTAGCTCCAACTAATTAGATATAGACAATAAGCATAAACCAAATTTGAGTGGCATTTTTTTTACCTTTGGATGCATATTTATATGGCGACTAGGTCGAAAAATGGACCGATCGTGACCATATTCCGTAATGTCACTTATTTTTTTGCAAAAACATATATATAAACCAAATTTGAGAAAAATCGGTGAAATATTTTTGCTTTTTGGTAGATTTAAGTGAAGATCGGGAATCAGCTTCATATGGGGGCTATGACTAATAATTGTCCTATAGGGTTTCTTTTTGGACTACTGATTAATGGATATAATAAACATACACGAACACAATTTGACCGAGATCCGTATAATATGAATATTATGACAATTTAAGTCGATCTCATAGGGGTCATTTGTATGGGGACTAGATCTGAACATGAATCGATTTTCACCAATTTCAATAAGGTTCATCCTATGGCTGATAAAATTTCATACTAAATTTCATTAAAATATATTCAGATTTGCGAACTCTTATTGTGATTACAAGGTTTAGATGGCACACAGACACACGGACGGACGGACATCGCTAAATCGATGCAGAAAATGATTCTGAGTCGATCGGTATAATAAAAAAGATGGGTCTAGGTCATATATTTTCCATTATACCATAACCACATAGTGGTATAGGGTATGAAAAGTACAACTCAAAAACATAAAACAAGTTTAAACAAATTATAATTGCCCTGGCTAACTGCTATACCCTATACAAATGACTATCATAAGCTGTATAGTATAAGATCCTTAAATGATAAAACTTTTTGCCTTAAGGAGTTTTATGTTGAAGTTCATATTGGATGTGATTATCAACGTTCAGAAAATACACACATCAAACACACAATGTTCTGTTCTAAAGCAGCCAACACATATTTTTATTTTCATATCAATTGTGTTTTTTTTAAATTTTGTACGGTGCCGAACACAAACATGACTGTGTTTCGTTTTAATATTTCGTTACATGGTGTCTCGACTAGCCATAATTCATGACAATGTTCAAGTCAATGGCTAGTGGAGGCCGTCAATGTTCATGTCATGACTAAAAAAACCAACTTTTTGCCATGACAGAAAGTCTGACAAAAACTTGGCCATTAATTTGATGTTTCATTTTTTCTTCAATTTGTATTTTTATTTTTTTAACTCTTTTTAAAGCATTGCGTACAAAAACGCATTTGTGTTGCCTAATCATAATTTGCCCACTTCGCGTTTTGTCTCATTTTGTTTCTGACTTGAACACGAACATTGCCATGAACTACAGCTAGTCGAGACACCGTGTTATGTACAAGAACACGTTTCTATCACATATTTTTTGTTTCGAACACACATAAACCACACAGATTCGAGTGCAGCTTTATTTTAAGTCCGTGTTCTTGCAGAACAAAAAAAAAAATTTTATATTTTACTTGTTTCTAGAACATGAAAAAATTTATATAAATATTTTGATTGTTTTACGACAGATCTAAGATAAACAAAACTTGATCGTTTTATACGATAATATCGATCTTAGATTAATGTCATTTGTTCGCAAATGTTTGCTAATTTCAACAGTCTGGCATCTGTTCTTTATTATTGCAAAACAAAAAATATAAACTGCAAAAACAAATTGCACGAGATACACAACGCTAATTAGACACACACACTCGCACACAAACAACAAACAAAAACAAAAAGAACGAAAACGTGGAGAAAAAGTGAACGGAACCAAAAAAAAATATATGTATATAAAAAAAGAAAAACAAATGCAATGAAAAACAAATATGATTGAACGTACATAAAAGTGGGTTGAGTACACTTTTAATGAATCACAAACGCAGGGGGGGGGGGAATGTGTGTAGTAAAAATAAACTTAATGCGAGGGAAAAAAAATGTTCTTGTATTTGGTTTATTGTTGATTTTTTTCAGGTCGAGACCGACCGGTGTGTGTTCTTTGCAGCAAAGTATGTATAGTTCTTGTACGAAAAAATTAAACTATGAAAAACAGCCCAAAAATGTGTGTAGAACCGGTGATGACCGTACTTTTATACAAAATGGCGGCCAAAAAATGTATTTTAAGCACACAGTTTTCACAATAAAAAAAAATTTCCACATTTTTAACACACTTTTGGGCTACTATTTTTAACTCTTTAATTTAATTAGTTATCGGTCCGCTTTTTTTTTAACATACCAATAACTTCCTTAACTGGCGGTGGCTGCTTCTGTTGAGCATCACCTTGTGGAGAGTCTTGGGGTTGTTGCTGCTGCTCTTGGAGTTTGGAGTCTTCCATTTTTACTAGTTTTTGTTTTTTACTTTACCCTTATAAAAAAAAAGCTGACAAAAATCGTTTTGCAAACTTTTTTCTATCACTTGTGAAGTCTCTTTTTCAGTTTATACTTTCAAACAAAAGTTTTTCACCGATGTTTTGTTAGCTTTTAATTTCTTTTTTTTATACTTGGTGTTTGGATGTTATATTTTTATATTTGGGGACTCTTTTTCAACTACTCCGTTCTTATAGTTTGAGTGATGGATGGTAAAAAAATCACTCCCAAATCCTTTTTGTCCGCTGTGCAATGATGTTTCTTTTCCAGATCTTACTCGAATGACATGAAAATCATGGTTGCCTAGAGATGGTAAAATTGTTTGCCCATATCTGCAGTTTTACCTGTGCTAGATGGAGTAAGTTATATTTACTAATATACTACTGTTTCTGTTTAACGAAAAAATGTCTTCTTCCGCTTTGTGAAGGGTTGCCAGTTCAAGTAATAGAATGTAGCTAAAATTAGTTTGTTATAAAATTGTATAGACCAGAGCCTCTTAAGTATGTATTCCCTAGTTAATTTTGAATTTTAATTGACGTTCAACTAATAAATTTTATGAATTGTAAAAAAAAATGTTTTCCAATTCGTTATCCACATAAAAGAAGCCAATAATTTGATATGATAAATTGATGTTTATATTAATAAGAAATGTGTAGTTATAATCTATTACAAAATTAAAATTTAAAGTTACTTCTAGATTTCTTAACTATAAATCTAGCCTATGGGCACGATCAGTACATATTAACCGCGATCCAGTATCGCAATATTTATTGAACGTGTAGCATGCAGTATTGATGGATCGCGATCCATAACACAGAATGACCCAATTTTCTGAAATTTTGAGCGAGGTATCAATTCGCGATGCGTCAGTAAGAAGTGAAAATAAAACAAATAAAATATTCAGTGCAAAAAATTAAACATAAAAAAGAACAACCTTTACAATGATACAAAATAGTGAAAGCTGGTGTGCGTTGCCGATAGAATCGGAGTTAGCAACACAAAAAACAAATTTTAAGAGAATTTATATTTAATTTGGAAGCATTGCCAGCTTTTAAAAAAATCTACCGTCGAATAATCAAAAGAAAATATACTCGTTGAGGTCGAATTATCGAAAGGAGCTGGTGCAGATGATTTATATACACCTAAATCATGGACATTTCAAGCTCTGCAATTTCTAGAAAAAAAAATACCGAAAAGCCTGTTAAGTCGCAGTTCACACACGACGATTTTAGTCTGGGTTCAGACAAGGCAATTTTTGTTGCGGCAATTTTTTGCCATTCTCTTTTAAAGTTGCCTTAATGTTCACACAGAGAAATTTGTTGCCGCAACTTTTTGTTTTCTTTTGCTTTCAAATTCTTACATTTTTGACAGTTTCTTTTATTTAGTTTGTGTAAAAAGAATTTATTATTGGTTCAATGTGAAAAATCATTTTTGTTTGAAAAAATGGAAGTCAAAGAAAAATGAAATAATAAAAAAAATAATAAAATAAATGAAATAATAATAATAATTTTTCACAGCGAAGAAAAGAATAAAAAGAAATGTCAAATAATAACTTCGTGTTTATAATTACGAATTGCAGAACAAAACGAGTTGCCGAGTACAAGCAACTCCGTACCAATTACCACTCTTCTTTCCCCTCTCTCCTACAAACTCAAGAATTGCGCAACAAAAGTTGCCTAGTGTGAACTCGGACTTAGTTGCGCAATTCTTGAGTTTATAGATGTTTGCGGTGAGGGGAATAAAAAGGGAAAAATAATTGTCGGTTCTCGGCTATTTCAAGCAATTCTCTCATTCGCTTTTTTTTGGTTGAATATTTGACATTTCTTTTCATTCGGTGTTTCGCTTCTTGGTGTGAATAATTCGTAATTATTGTTTACTTTATTAAAATGGCGTTTAAATGGAATCGGGACTTAATTGAAAAATTAATATCTTTGGTTGAGGAAAACCATTGCATTTATTATGTTAAATGCAAAGATTATTTGGATCGGGACTAGAGCACAAATGTCAAATTATAAGAAAATAAAAGCAAAACAAAACAGTAAAATTGCCGAAGAAATTGTCGTGTGTGGACATAAACGCAAGTTCAAAAGAGAATTGCCAAAAAGTTGCGCAATAAAAATTGCCTTGTGTGACCCCCGACTAATCTGGCAGGTACATTTTTCTTTATAACAATAAATATCAGCTCTTTTTTTAAATCATTCATATAGACATTTATTTTTCTTTATTATAATATTACAAAACTTGGCACGCTGAATATAAATTCTATACAAATAAACTAATATTCAACATCAACGGTAACTTGAGCGGAGCTAGTGGGAATTAAGTACTTAATAGTTGTACAAAAACCTTAGTGTTGGAATAGGAAATTTTAACAATAAAATTTAAACTGATTATGCTATATCATTTTTTTTCGATAAAACTCAAAACTATAAAAAATAATTTACGACCAATGAAAATCAACTCTGTTTTAAACGCATCTCTAAAAAAATCGACATCATTACCAGGTGATTCCGCTGCACAAAGGAAAAGATTTGTAAACACGTAGAAAAACTAGAAAAGTCAATAAGAACAATTGTTGCAGAAAAAGAACAATTACAAAACTAAAAAAACTGATGCAATTAAGATTTATTTTGCGTATAAATTCATTTAAAACAAATTAAATATTTGCAAGTGTGAAAAAAATTAAAGTGTAATTGTAAAAACTTCAAAATGACGTAAAATACGTAAAAAGTTTAAACAAAAGAAAAAAATAATTCAAAATGTATTTCTTTAAAATTAAAGAATAAAGGTAAACACTTAAAGGATATTTTCGCAAAATTTACGAAATTTTTGTAAGATATTTAGCTTAATAATACGGTTTAATGTAAAATTTTATTGACGTCACATCGTATGATTCAAATAGCGTGCTGTGATTGGTTGTTTGCAAATTTACCGCTCTATTCACCGCTCCTCAACTCATACATAAATACAGCTGTTTATGTTTTGATTTCTGTGGATGAAATTTCCATTACATTCTGTAGAAGCGTTTAGTTTATTTTTTTTTTATAAATGCTGTATTTTTGTGTGTTTGCCAATAACTACATTACTGTTTATTTTATAATTTATGTTATTTACATTACATTTAGTTATTAACGTTCACGAAAATAATTGAAATTGTCTATAGAAAACTATATTGTATTATTTGTTTATTGTTCTTGATTGGTAACAATAGATAGTGAAGAGAAAGGGGTATTTTTGTGTTTGTTTTTCACTGACTAATTCGTTGTTGTTATGTTGTAAGTTAATATATATGTATATACATAACTTATTATATTGTTTATTTGTTTTCTCAAATTAGTTTATGTGCATATAGATAATTGAAAAGAAATCGAAAAGAAATATATAAACAAAAACACTAAAACATGGATATGGATCAATCATTAGATATGGATCTCATGTCCAGTGGTATGGTGGATTCATTGGATCTATTTAAAGATGAAGATGCATTGACGATTATCAAGGAAATGATATCTCCTGGTAAGGAAACAAACTTTTCTCTAAACTTAAAAGCACTCGGTTCGTTGTGCTATGAAATTTTTTTATCAAAGGATTTTGTACTAACATATTCTGTGAACACTTTCATCCTTACAAAACATCTCTTATTTTTATTTTCAGACATGTTGAAAAATTTCTTGGAAGATATTGATCAAGTACAACTGCCGGATGATCTACTTAGCGTCATCGATTGTCCCTTGGAGGGTATCCAAGGAGTAAAGTCCGAACATATTGCCGCTGAACAACAAATTAAACAAGAATCCTTAACACCCATGCATATGTCACCACAACGCTCCGAAATGCAATCACCAACTTATAAACCTTTGTTAACAACTGATCCAATAATGGCTTCAAATTTTAGTCCAATACCACCTATGTCCAGTCCATCATCATCATCGTCATCATCATCAGTAGCAACAATGATACCACCAACGGCTTTACTACAACAAAAACCAGTCGCAAATACCATAATACTAAATAGACAACAATTGTCTCAGCCACATTCACTAAATTCCATACATCCAATAGATACTAATGGCATAAACACGACAGGAAATATAATTTTACAAACAAATTCTTCGGCGGCAGCTTCTCCCCTACAAATTGGACATTTGGATATCAATAATCAAACTATAGCATTGACACAGGCCACCACGGCCATACAGACAATACCATCGATTTTATATGCCACAACATCGGCTGGTGGCAATAACAATGCTTTTATTCTTCAAACTACACCTTCCAATACAGTTCAAACTAATGTGGGAAATATTGGATCACCGGATAAAAAGGGTAAAATTTCAGCAAACACACAAAGTTCTGCAGTTACAACAACACAACAATACAAAAAGATACAATCAATGCCCCAGGTTTTAACTGTCAAAAGTATAGGAACTGTTGGATCGACTAACAATACTTCACAACCAGCTACAATTAAGGTAAATGAGTTAAGGGTAATATGTGTACTTAAAAGTGTTGTTTTTGCTTTAAGCTACTCTTTGTATTTATATGTATTTGAAAGTACATTTTGTGCGTAAAAGTATATTTTATACTAAAAATTATATTTTGTACTTCAAATTACATTTTATCCTTATAAGTACACTTTGTACTTAAAAGCACATTTTGTATTTATAAGTAGTAAAAATTACATTTTGTACTTAGATGTACATTTTGTACTTATAAGTACATTTCGAACTTAAGAGTGCATTTTGTACTTAGAAGTACATTTTGAACTTAAAAGTACATTTTGTACTTAAAATTACCCTTTATACCAAAAAGTACCCTTTGTACCTAAAAGTACATATTGTACTTAAAAGTAAATTTTTTTCTTAAAAATACATTTATACTTAAAAGTACATTTCCTACTTAAAATTATATTTTCCACGTAAAATTACATTTTGAACTTTAAAGAAAATTATTTACTAAAAGTACAGTTTTGTGCTGTAAAGTACATTTTGATTTTAAAAGTTCATTTTGCACTTAAAAGTACATTTTCTTAATATTACCCCTTTTATACTTAAAATTACATTTTGGACTTAAAAGTAAATTTTTTTACCCATCAGTACATTTTGTACTTAAAAGTTCTTTTTATAAAAATAAATTTAAATAGTAATTGGAAGTTCTTATTAAATCGAGTTTTTCCATAAAAATTGCGAACCTTTTTATGCTTATTATATCTCTTTTCAGTATACAACTCAATCTACATCTCTACACCATCAACAGCAACAGCAACAACAAACTCAATCTCAACAACAACCACAAGTTATCATACAAGCTAATCCAGCTGTTATGTACACCACAACAAATGGAACCGCCTTTTTAACTTCTCACATACCTGTTGTTTTAGAGTCAGTAAGCACAACTAACGCTGCTGCCGTTGCGGTATCGCCTACAACCACACCTTCACAACCAGCATCCACTACAAACACAAACACTACCTCTCCCCTACCCACACCATCACCGGGTTCGAACAATAATGTGGAGAATAAAATTGCCATTAATCGAAATCCACCACAACCTAAAGTTAAAGAAGTCAAACGATCCGCCCATAATGCCATTGAAAGACGATATCGTACCTCTATCAATGATAAAATTACGGAACTTAAAGATTTGGTTGTCGGAGATTCGGCTAAACTAAATAAATCTGCTGTTCTTCGTAAGGCCGTAGATAAAATAAGAGATTTACAGAGACACAATTATGATTTAAAAATGGAAGTACAACGTTTACAAAGTGAACTTATGGCACGTGATGGTTCTAAAGTACAGGATCTGCTACATCCCACCACACAACAGGGTAAGAAACGTAAACCTTCATCAACGGAAGATCTGCTTATGTATGGCAAACAGCAATCGTTGATGACACCACCACGTAGTGATGTATCTGATCCCTCGCTATCACCACCACACTCGGATATATCATTACCGCCTTCTCCGTACGATGGTTCTTCTAGCTCTTCTAGTAGTGATGTAGAAATATTGCCAAAGTCGATGCAGGGTATGGCTGCTCATTCACGTTTGGCCTTATGTATGTTTATGTTTGCGATATTGGCTATAAATCCATTTAAAAACTTTCTTGGTGGCTCTGAATATGGCAACAATTATATGTATGATGATGAAGATTTAATGGGTCAAAGGAAAATATTATCAATTGATGAAAATAGTAAGTAGAGCTTATTCAGCCTTAAACTCTTGATTAATTAGAAACCACAGTTTTCTAAAGTAAACTTTTTAGTAAATCCTTTAGATTCCAAAGACTAAGAATTCATTCGTTATTCTTCTTTTCATTTTAGATGCCACTGTAGGCATATCTTGGGCATCTTGCACTTCGTCTCTTATATTATGGACCCTAAATATTTTAGTAATGTTAATGTGTATGATAAAAGTTCTGGTATATGGAGATCCTTTATTGGGTTATGAGACCCAAGCCTCGGATGCCTATTGGAAACATAAAAAAATGGCCGAACAATATTTTGTTACTGTAAGTTTATTTTTTATAATTTTTAAGCTAAAAAATGTTTATTTTTTTAAATAATTTTTTTTTGTTCTTTTTTTTAATACAGGGTAATTCAAAAAATGCCTACAACGAATACTTACGTTGTTTACAAATTTTTGGCATTTCTTTGCCCTCAACACGTTTGGAATCATTTTCGGTAACCACTTGGCAATTTATACGTTTATTCTTTCATCGTATATGGATTGGGCGTATGTTATCACGTAAGGCCGGTGGTCTGTTCTGTAGTGAAGAACAACGTAAGGAAGCTTTAGCATCAGCAAGAGAACTAGCTTTGATTTTTAATCGCTTAAATCAATTGCATTTGACATCAAAAATTAACGATTCCCATGGCTTGGTTATGTCATTGTATGCTATAAATATGACCGAAGTGGCGGCTTCTCTATTAACACCAAATGAATTGGCCAGCATTTTTATAACATCCGCCTTGAGAGTCAAGCGTAGTTATCCCAAATATTTGAAATTCTTTGGTCGCTACTTTATAAGTCGTGCAAGAAACGAAAATTCTAAAATTCGTGATCAAACCAAAGATACACATTGGCTTTTTACCTCTTATGGATATCGTTATTTTATTACGCATAACTTTGATTTTGTTGAAAATGAAAAAGAAAATCCCAATGCCACAACATTGTTTGCTACTCTTCACAATCCAGCCGATCCTATGTCGTATGTCGTTAAACATTATCGCGAACATTTGCTAACAAAAGCTATTCAATGTTTATTGGGCTCTGGTAACCACAAGACACATGGCGCGAAAAATAAAAGCCAAGATCCAAACACTTCTGTCGCTCCGCCTGGTACTATTGTTAGTAATGTATTAAAGTATACTTCTTTGTTGCGTGATACTTTGTCAGAGGATAATAATGATGTCAATATTGAATGGTGGACAGGTGTTTTAGAAATTGCAGTTCATTGGCTTTTGGGCGAAGATACATTAGCTGAAAATATGTTGGATACTGTAAGAATATTACCTCAACATTTGTCTGAATCTAGTGATCATTTACCTAAAGCTTTGCATATGATTTTAAAAGCAAAAAAACTATTAATGAGGTAAGTATTTACAAAATTTACTTTGTAGAGAATGTAGTTTCATATATAGTAAAAAATTTCAGTGCATGTTAATTTATGCACTGAAATAAAATTTATTAAATATTAAAATCTATACAATGTCTTACTTTTATTCATTTAAAAATATCCCTTAAAATCCTTAAAAAGGACCCCTTTCTAAAAATATATATTTTGTAAAAAATGCATATCCTTAAAAAGCAATTCTGTTTTTTATAAAAGTAGTAGGTCCTAAAAATACGATTCCGCCATTTTTTTTTTTTGTATTCAAAAATTGAGCGTTAATTGTGAAAAAACGGAACCATATGTTTCATTCGAAGTATTGTGTATTGCTTGCCACTACTTTTTTCCCACCTTTCTGGCAGCACACGATATCGTGTCGGAATATAACAGCTTCTTTGAAGACCGTCCACGAATCGACCCAATTTTTGGTGTCTTAATATGAAGTGAAATGCTGCTCATGTGTCATCGATCGAAATAAGTTGAAATCAGAAGGAGCAATGTCTGGTGAACACAGCGCGTGAGGTAAAACTTCGAAATTGAGTGTTTCCAAATAGGTTTTGACCGGTAGAAAGCCCCAATGATGATTTGAATTTGCTTGTTGAGTCACTCCTAGTGTAAGTGCAGGTTTTGCGTTTGGCAAGAATTTTGATTCAAAAATGTTTCTAACTCTTCGTACACTTTCGGCTTTCCGCTATGTTCTTTGTCTTCGATGTCAAACTCCCCGTTCTTAAACTTTTGAAACCACTCACGACAACTTCTCTTAATGCAGCCCCTCCATATGCTTCTACAAGCAATCGATGAGCCTGAACTGCAGATTACTTCAAATTGAAGAAGTAAATCAAAATTATTGCATAAAAAAAAATTCGAGGTTATGTTGTTAACATAACTTTCTGATGGCGCAATATTTTGTCAAACAGCGAAACTAATTTTTTCGTAAAATTTTCTTAAAAAATACCTTTTCCAAAAAAGGTACCTTAAAAAGTACCTTTTCCAAAAAAAGTACCTTAAAAAGTGCCTTTTCTTAAAATAGTAGAAAATTGCATTTTCTTCAAAAGTACTTTTTCTCAAAAAGTGCCTTTTCTTAAAAAGTTCCTTGCTTAAAATGTACATTTTCTTAAAAAGTTCCTTTGATTAAAATGTACATTTTCTTAAAAAAATACCTTTTCTTCAAAAAGTACTTTTCTTAAAAGTAGATATTCTTAAAAAATTATATTTTCTTAAAAGTACCATTTCTTAAAAAGTAGCTTTTCTGAAAAAAATATCTTTTCTGAAAAAGTACCTTTTATTAAAAAGTACCTCTTCTTGAAAAAGTACTTTTTTTGAAGAAGTACATTTTCTTGAAAAAGTACAATTTCTTGTAAAGTACATTTTCTTAAAAAAGTAAATTTTTATAAAAAAGCACGTTTCTTAAAAAGTATCTATTCCTAAAAAAAAGTATATTTTCTTAAAAGTACCATATCTTAAAAAGTACCGTTTCTTAAAAAAGTCGTTTTTCCTAAAAAATATCCTTTTTGAAAAAGTAGCTTTTCTTAATAAAATAAATTTTCTACAAAAGTATGTTTTCCTAAAAAAAGTACCTCTTAGAAAATTGCATTTGCTTAAAAAATACATTTTCTTAGAAGAAACTACATTTTCTTAAAAAATACCTCATTTTAAAAAGGCACATTTTCTTAAAAGAGTACTTCTTTTATTATGGTACCTTTTCTTAAAAAAAGATTTTTTTCTTAAAAAATTACCTTTTTCTTAAAAAAGTACCTTTTCTTCAAAAATTACTTTTTCTTAAAAGTTTTTTTTCTAAAAAAAATACCTTTGCTTAAAAAAGTAAATTTTCTTAGGAATTTACATTTTCTTAACAAATTACCCTTTCTTAAAAAAGTAATTTAAAAAGTACAATTTCTTAAACAGTTTAATTTCTTAAAAAGTAAATTTCAATCAATTAAATTTTCGATAATTCGAAATATTAAAAATTTCGACAAATATTTACATAATCTTTAAAATATTACTATCTAGAAAACTGAAATACTTTTAAAAATAATGTTTATCTATTATAATGCATTTAATTTTGTTTCAGTAACAGTGGTAACATGTTGGAATGCCGAGAAAAACTCAAAATAATGAATATATGCGATGCATCAAGTGCGTATTTAGAAGAATGTTTGACCATTAACAAGATTACAAACACAAATGCTATCAAGTTGGTAAGTATGTATGGGAAAAAAAAGATATGTCGAAATACATAAAACAAAATTATTTTTAAGAAAAAGTGAAAATTATATGCCCCTTAATGATATTGGACTAAGGTGCATTGTAGTCGCATTGTCTGTATATAATATTTAACAAATCAGCCAATGCTTCTGCAATGCAAACTTTGTTAATATTGAAAAACTACAGATATATAAACTGTGTGAATTGATTTGAGGCTGTATTTATGTTTGTCGATAATTTTAATAAATTTTGTAAATATAGCTTTTCCAATTGTTAACTTGTGATTGGATACTGGAAACACGCACACAAATTTGGGAATCGGATTATATGTGTATGGATGACGATGGTTATTATCAAGTACCCGGTGATGTTTTAGAAAAATTCCAAAAAGATTTAAATTCTCTTAGAGCCATTGTGGAATATATACCGGTGAGTTCTAAGAAATATGTGAATTAAATAATTAATTAGCATATTTTAAATTATATTTTATTTTTTTTAGAGTGGTCAATCACGTATTTATCTTTATGAAGCTGTCTGCCGTCTAATGGCTGGTGCATCTCCTGGTCCTACCCAACAACTGCTAGATCGTAGTTTACATTACAAACATGCCAAATCGTCAATTATATGTGGTGGTAAAGATAAAAATCATAATTTTGAGGGTGGTGAACGGGAACGTGCCGCAGCTATGTATGTGGCCTGCAAATATTTACCTTCTGCCCTGTTATGTTCTCCTGGCGAACGTGCGGGCATGTTGGCAGAAGCTGCCAAGACATTAGAACGAGTTGGTGATAAACGTAAACTGAAAGAATGTTATCAACTAATGAAATCGTTGGGTAGTGGTTCTGCAGTTACTAATTGAAGACTTTTCTACTTTTATTTTTTTTTTTTTTTTTGGTTTTAATGTTAAGTTCTCGAAACAAATACAACAAATTATCTGTCCTTAAATTGTCCAGATACTTAAAAATTTTAAATTTTGTTTACATAGCGCAGAGAGCTTTCTCATATCCTAATGTTCTTTTAGATAACAGTAATCTCACTTTTCGGTCATCCAAAACCATTCGAAAAACAAGTTGGCTTTAGAGACAAGTAGTGAATTCGAAAACATATTTTTCCAAATTATGGCCCATATTTTCGAATAATGGACATTGACATTGGTTTCTTTATAACTTTATCACTTAAAATCAGTAATATTCGAAATACATTAAGCCATTGTGAACCTTTCAAAATTTCTCGTTTTCGAGTTTCTAAAAACCTGTCATCTCTTGATGTATGTATTTAAAAAGTTTAGTATAAATATATACGGTTCTGAGAGGGTTAATGTGGTACGTTAATATTAAAAGAAATCTGGTTTAAGTCATTTATTTATTTTAAGGTGTAGATTAGTCATAATGTCTATCAATGCATTCGAAATCCATTATTTCTTAATCTTTAACAGTAGGATACTTTATCTAATGAACAAAATTTTTACTGGATACTGACTGGTTGGTACTAAAGAACTAACAAAGTACTAGTACCGCCATAAGTAATGTTATAGTTTTAAATATATTAAAAAAAATAAATAAATTCTATTAAATAATTTTATGTCTACAACACATATTATTGTGGCTTGTTAAAATAAATATCTTTGATAAGATAAAATTAAAAGTGTATAATGGAGATATCAGCAAGTGGTTGTGCAGGGTTTGCATATGGATATAACGTTTCTTTTTGTTTGAAGATGGCTTTTTTAAATGATCTAAGAATAAACAAATTTCCCGCTAGAATCCCTCTTTGATTACAGTTTTTAAAAAAATAGCACAAATCTTAAATATTCTATTTTAGTGTAAGGATTTTAATAGCAAATGAATATATATAATTTTTCTGAAAGGGTTGCTACCCATTTCCACAAATCCCCTTAGGTGTAAATGTTTAAAAATACAACACTACCAAATTTAAGGTTATGGTTTGTGATAGTAAAAATGACATTTCTGTCGGCACAATTTTTTTTTGCCGCAACTGCTTTTTCCAGCATATCGTTTTATAATAACACATTTTAAAAAACAAACTTAAATAAAATGGCCATATCTTATTCCTGCCAAGATTTTCTAGGCTTCCAAGTAAGTGCAATGCAATAAAATTGTTAAACATCAACACTTTCTTAATACACAATTGCAGGAAGCAATAAAAAAGATGCGAGATATTGATGATAAAATAATTTATGCTTTGAACGCATCATTACCCACAGAATCTTTCAAAGGTCAAGTAGATCGAGAGAAGACCTGTAAAGATTTATATAGCAAATTACATGAGGGTCACAAGCAACGTGAAGAGGCTATTCGTAGTTGTATAATAATGTCGGCCGAATCACTTAGAAGTCTACGAGAAAAACGTGAGAATCAACCGGATGATATGGAGGTGGATAAGAAATTTAAATCGGAACAAAGAAAAGTAAAATTTGAAAGAAAATCCATTTCCTAGTGGTTTTACTGAATTTATATGGATCTCTTTTTTCAGTTGCGTGTCTTGCAATCGGAATTAAATGTGGAGGATATTGTCAAAGAACGTTCTTATAAAGCATTCAACGAACGTTGTAGAGATTATTTTAGAGCGGGTGCTACTCTCTTATGAGTGCTCTAAACTGCCTATGGGCTTATTTTGTAACCCAATTTTGTCATCTTGTATAGATGGCATAATCTGATTTATATTTAAATGCAAATAAATCATAGTCCTCCATTAGCTTCGACATAAAAGTATCTAAAGTAAAACTATATAAGTCAAAATGTTATTATTGCTATTTTGCATTTTCCCTAAAATAAAAAATTAGCATGTTTTTATTGAAATATCTAATTAAATAAGAGGTATTTTTAATGGTGATTTCTTTGACCTTTTATGATTAATAAAAATAATGAAAACAAATATGGTTAAGTTTACATAAAAATCTTTTATAAAATGATTTTTAATTGTAAATAATCTAACCCATAAAAACAAAGCTTTTATTAAAACTCTCCTTATGTATATGAGTTCTGAATATCTCTGTGACTGCGTGACTATATCAAAGTTAATATTTCTTCACAGCAAGTCTATCGACCAAGTTTCAGATCGATCGGATATGGGAAATGGGGTTACCCCACGACAGAGAATATGAGTTAAAAGAACGAGTTTAAAAGAAAAAATCATTAGTTCATTACCTTAATAAGTTCATTTGGTGTTGCGCAGCATGTATTATTAATATAGTTATAGTGTCTTCCAAGCGCACTGAATCGATTAAGAAACTGTGTCAAAATACCGGACACGTATGGGACTAACGAATTCAGACATATTTTGAAGAGTCATAAAAAACAACAAAAATTATCTTGAACTTTTAGTTTAATTAAGTACTTACATTCCCTAAACTAAACTTGTAGCCGCCAAACCAATTGAACCTCCCTTTCTTTTATTAGAATCCCGGGAGGAGGCAGTCATTGGACAACATCTCTATAAGTTTTCGCGTTTGGGCAGTTATTTTTCATATTAAACTCTTTAACCATTCTGTGTGCAATATCACTTGAATCATTTAAATAATCAGCTTTTTTTTAATTTTTAACTTTATGTCTATATTTTTGTTTATTTTAACAATTTTAGTTAATGCTTCACAATGAATTTCACTTTCCGACAGCCAATTCCCGATAATCACAAATATTGGTGTTTAACGAAAAAAATTTAAAAAAAACAACTAAAACAGCAACAATTACAGTCATATGTTTTTCAAATAGAAAAAAACTGCAAGTGTGTACCAAGGCTACAATGATAAGTTTATGTGAAACAAAAATTGAATACAATTTTTTCAATTAAATATTCTTCCTTTATTTACATATTTTAACAAATTTTGATATTTACATATGAGATCTTATCTTAACATAGATATTGCAACAAATAATATATAGGATCTAAAGACATTAAATAGTTTTTATTTTATTTTTTAATAATTTTTAAAGGAAAATGGGAGGGAAAAAACCTTTATATGATTTAATAAATTCAAATACTATCTGAAAATATTTATATGCTTATAGAAGGTTTATTAGAAATAATAGACCTCTATAAGCATATAATTTTCAATTTGGTGATTTCTTTTTAATATTACGTTACTTCTCTACATTCTCTTATCAGTGGGTAAGAGGAATTTTCAATTTTGGCAAAATAATTGTTGTTAATCCTTGTTATGAAATCGATAATTTTTTCATAACCTGTTTCTTCATGAAGAAGATTTGTAGGATACCTCCAGGGCTTTTTATTTATCATTTTAAGACATTTGTTTTGTATAATTTGTAAGCGTTTTAGGTGGCAGTTGGCAGCGTCACTCCAAATAGGACACGCGTATGTTAATATCGGCCTTATAACACTTTTGAAGAGTAGATTTTTGTTTTTGGGGTTTAGAAATGACCTTCTATTTAGTAGTGGCCATAATGCTTTAAATGATTTTATAGCTTTTTGGCACGTAGCCATAATATGTTGTTTAAATGTAAGCTTTTTGTCCAAGACAACTCCGAGATATTTGACCTCGTTAAGTACATTTATGGTATTATTTCCAATAAAAAGATGACGTCTTGGCAGTCTTTTGGGAGATTTGTTGAATGGAAAAATTATTGCTTGGGTCTTGTTTGGATTAATTTTGATTTTCCATTTGTGAAAATATTTACTGCAATTTACAAGTCCCTTTTCCATTTTCTTTAGGAGTGCGCTTGTAAGTTTGTTTGAAGAAATTAACGCAGTATCATCTGCGTAATAAGCAATTTTCATATATTTCGGGACTTTAAAATCGGATGTATATATCGAGTAAAGCAATGGCGACAAGACAGATCCTTGAGGTAACCCTGTGGTAATGGTTTTTGGAGATGATGTTTCATTATTAATTGCAACTTTAAAGTTTCTGCCGTGAATGAAATCTGAAATAAGTTTGCATAAATATTTTGGTATATTTGCATCAAGAAGTTTAAATAAGAGGCCATTATGCCAAACGGTGTCAAACGCTTTTTCAATATCTAACAATATTAGACCCGTTGAACGTTTATTGTTTTTATTTGTGGTTATTTGATTTTTAATTCTGTTTATTTGGTGCGTAGTGCTATGCCCTTTTTTAAATCCAAATTGTTCTTTGGCAACAATAGAATTGGTCGTTACAAATTCACTAAGACGAGAATGTAGTATTTTTTCAAATATTTTACCTAAGTTACTTAATAGACTAATAGGTCTGTAGCTGTTTGGGTTATTTTTTGGCTTACTAGGTTTGTTTATGGCTATAACCTTAGCATTTTTGAAATGGTTTGGGAAATAGTTGAGTTTGATGCAGCTGTTAAATATTATAACCAGTAATTTTAGAGCTTTGAGTGGTAGTTTCTTTAAGAGCAGGTTGGGAACATTGTCAAAACCAGGAGATTTTGAGGGTTTTATTGATGAGACAATATTCATTACTTCTTCAAGAGATGTATAAATTGCAGATTCAGAACTGGGATTTTCCTTCTTAAAATTATTTACTGTTGTATTTATTAGTGTATCTGCCGAGTGGTTATAGTTCGAAGTGAGGTTATTTGCTTGGACAAATGTATTTGCCAGGACTTCAGCCTTGTCCTTATCAGATGTTATTTTTTTATTTCCAACTTTAAAGTGAGCGATTTGATTTTTTCCTTTTCCTCGCAAGTTCCTGCTTATTTTCCAAAATGATTTATCACCTGGTCTTAAATTGGATAATAATTGAGACCATTTCTTATTGCGCTCCGAATTAATACTTTTATCAATCATGTTACTTAGAAACTTAGTACATTGATTATAAAAAGTTTGCTCGGCTATATTTGAAGATCGTTGGCTTTTTCTTTTAAAGCTTCTTCTTAGTTTAATATATTTTACAGTACTTTCTGGTAATGTGTAATTATTTTGTTGAGTTATTTTAGGTGTGGACACATCCCTTGCTTCGAAAACTACATTTATAAATTTTTGGATTTCCTGATCAATAACTACCTTGGTATTGTATATATCCGAATATAACGTGATTTTATTGTCTAAAAAATTCATAAAAATGTTCCAGTTGGTTGCACTGTAATCATAATAATTGAGGTCAACCTGCAAGGCCGTTGATCTTTTAAGTGTACATATAATAGGGCGATGGTCTGATGGTATTTCGTAATCCATTGTTTTTACGTCTATATCTAAAGCTGAATTGCTTAAAATAATATCGACTGTGGATGCTTCGCGATTGTGTTGATGGGGGAATAGGGTTGGTCTATTAGGGTAGTGAATGAAAAAATTGCTCGATTGCTGTAGGTTGTTGAGTGCAATTCCTGCAGTATTATTTGAACGGCAATTCCAAGAACAATGTTTGGCATTTAGGTCACCAAAAACTATATATTCTTTGGTGGAAGGTGTTAGGTTCAAGATATCAGCACAGAAGTTATGAGTATATCTTGGTGAATATAACGAAGATACAACAATAGGTCTATTATTTATAATAACTTCAATTGAGATGTTTTCGATTGATGATGTGTTTGATATAAAGAGGTTTTTATGAGCGACAGATTTATGAATTAACAGAGCTACTCCTCCTCCTCTTGCATCTGTTCTGTCACTTCTATATAAATAATAATTTTTAAAATAGGGTCTATGATTTTCTGAAAAAAATGTTTCATTCAAAGACGCTATTTTAATATTTTCTCGTTCAATTAGTATCTCAAATTGTTTTAATTTAGAAAAGTTTGAAATGCCATTAGCATTCAAGTGAAGCATTTTGAATTCGTTTAAATTATTAGTATAATCCATGGGCGTATTTTACCATTGACATTACAACTTTGATTTGTTGTACTTTTGAAGTGCACCTATGCAAATCATCCATAGCTGTAGTGAAAATATCAAAAAGCTCATCAATGCTAAATAAATCGTTGTTTGTTTTCAGCTGGTTAGCATATGTAGCTTTGCTGTTATTATTGATGTTATTGTTACAATTTGTGTTGTTGTTTCTTAAATTAGGGAAATCTCCCACATTAAATTGAAATGAGTTATTTTGTTGTTGTCTGCTTTTATTCGGACTTTTAGAAGTAACTCTTGTTCTAGTTTCCAAATAGAGAGAACGTAACGGACAGTTGATATCGTTTGCAGAGTGATCAGTTCTCTCTTTTCCTTGTTTTTTGCAATTAAAGCATGTAAAAACAGCTGGTCTTTTTTCGTTTGTGTTAAACGGACACACACTTGTATGATGTTGTTCTGCACATATCATACAGGCAGCACTACGATGACAATGTTCACCGCCATGGCCATACATTAAGCAGTTCCAGCATTGAGTTGGTTTATTTCTGGATTTAGATTTGTATTTTTTCCAGGAAATTATTATATTTGAAATTGTTCTTACGTTTCTTAAGGCAGTTGGGTTAAAATTTTTACGTACAAATTGAACTTTGTATACTGCATTGTTGTTCGAACTGAATTTGGTGACTATTTCAGCTACGGAAGAAGGGGACAGGTTGTAGTTTTTTAGCTCTGCGGTGATGTCCTCAGTTTTTATGCGGGGTAAACCGTGTAAAAAAGTGGTGTATAACCTATTATCTTTGGAGCCATAAGAGTGAAACTCCAACTTACTCTCTTTAAGAATTTGCTTGTAGCATTCGAACATTTCTTTACTTGGAGCAAAAATTTTAGTACCAATTGAAGTACGTTTGAAAATACAATCTTTACCAAGTAGTTTTTGTATTTCTGTAAATGAGGCGTTAGCTTCAACAACAATAGGTGGAGGTTTGTGTTGTTTAACCTCGTTAATATTTGATACAGGAGTGACGTCCATATCATTAAGGCCAGCAAGCAGGCTAAATCTGTTGCTTGAAGTTGACGCGATGTTCGGGTTAAAACCCGGAGGAAGTTTTGTCATCTTCTTGTTGGCAAGGAGCTTTCTTTTTGATGAAGATTTGGCCCCTCGGGCCATCGCTAGATTTTTTATTCTTGTTTTAAGCTGAATTGACTACCACGTGAGTTCAAATGAGATCAAGAATAGGCAATTGCAAAAACAAAAATATACACTTGTTATTAATTTTAAATAGTTGTACTCTATGCGCTTTTATTATTTACACGACCGTTCGTAAAGAGAATTAGATTCGAACTCAAATTGAATACAATTAGAAAAGCGGTTTATATTAAACTTATTCATTCAAAGGCAAATTATATAATAAATGGAGTTCCTTTATAGTTTTGCCCTCCAAGTTGGCTAAAGATCCCAAAACTATTTGTGCGGCATCTTTGACGTCATTGAATTCATGCAATAAATTCATTATTTCCTGTTTTCTTTGAGAAGACGAAGCGGGTACATTCAATAATTTGAGTTTTTCTTGCAATTCATTGTAAATACAATAAAGCTGAGAATTACTGTTTGAAGAGCAGGCACATTCCAAAGGCATCATAACAAAATATCAGCAAAATGCTAGGGAAAATATTTGTGAATCTAGTGCCGGTTTACACATGCAAGTTTCTTGCTGAAAGTCTTGAGTTTATAGGTGTTCTCTGAAATTCTCTTTTGTTTCTTGCTTCGTAATTTTCATTTTACGTTTTCTTTCATTTTTATTTTCGTTTGTGTTAATAGTGTGTTTACACGGAGGGAAATCTAGTAGATTTTACATGAAATCTATTTCAAAATCTATACTGTTTACATCTAACTTTTTTGACATTTTGTTTCCACAACAATAAACAGCTGATTTAAATAAAACATATAAACTAGAAATACCAAAAGTAAACAAAACAATTGGAAAATGAAATATGGAAAATTCTAAAAAGGAAAAGGTTTTATAATTATATTATGCATCAAAAATGAAAAAAGCACAAACTGAAATAGAAATTTTGCGAAGAAATCAGCATTTGTTAAAAGTATTGTTTGAACAGCAAAAACAAATTAATTTTCCACAATTATTATTTAGCGGATTGGAATGGGGACATGTCAGTATAAAAAGTTGTAACTTTTCAATTACTAAATATTTTTTTATTATAGATTCGTCATTTTTTTGTTAATAATATTATAGTTCCTTTTTATTTTACTTGTTTGCTTGTGTTTTTAAATGTAAATTTTTCAGTCACTGCGTTGTAATTTTCTACTACAATATTAAAAACAGTAGTATCATTTGGTAGTCCCCAAGATTTTGTGAGATTTTGCTAAATCTAGTAACGAGCTAGATTTTTTTTTTTGTATGGGAAATCTAGTAAAAATCAGCTAGATTGTGCTTGAAATCTCATATATACTAGATGTAAACGCACACTAACCCCCACTTTTTCCAATTGGATTTGCAAAGGACTAAATTTAACAACTCGGTGCTATAAGAAAAATAGTGCTTTTATTTACAACTAATAATAAAAACAATTTTTCCACTACCCAACACTAAGTGATATAAAAACTTTTTCATTTAACTAATTTTTATTAACAAATTCAGCACAAAAAATAATCAAATTAGGTAAACTTATAAGAAATAATTAAAAAACTTACTATAAAGTTTTCAGAAAAACAAAAGATGTTCATTAATGTTAAGGAAAATAAATTTAATCTTAAAATGTGTTTAGAAAAACGTGCGTTTTATAAGTGAATGCGAAAAACTTTTCAGTTCTATATATGTATGGTTATACTTTTTTAAAGGGGAATGGAAGGGATAGAGTATGCACTTTTAAGTAAGCGTAGTAATAAGTCACATCACTGCACAGTGATGTGATGTGTAAATCAAATTGTAATTGAAATCAAATAAATGTTTGCCTGACTGTTAAAAGAAAACCTATAGTACTACTACTCTGGTACTAAAAAGGAAAAGTAAAAGTCTTCGTAATTGATTTAGACAACTTAAAAAAAAACACGTAATTTCGAAGTAATTCTTAAGTTTTATACAACCACACCCTTAAAATTAATTAATATTAATGTAATTTTTTTTATTTATATTTTTATTCTTTGAATTTCTAAGCCATGTCCACTACATCACATAGGCATCGTTACAAAAATGCTGGCTTGGACTCTTCTGAAATGCGTAGGAGGCGCGAGGAAGAGGGCATACAAATACGTAAACAAAAAAGGGAACAACAACTAACCAAAAGACGTAATGTAGTTTTGGATACTCCAGGTACCATGTTAAATAACATGGATAATGAAATAATGCAGGTATAATATATATTATAAAGATAATTATCTTAAATTTTTTAAACATAATTTCAAAAAATTTTTTAAGGAATCTGATATGCTTCAAGTTCCTAATGATATTATTCAGCCGCCAGAAGGTTTAGATTTAACTAAACTTTCGGATCAACAGCAGTACCAACATATACCTCAAACGGTGCTTAATCATCAACAACAACAACAGCCACAAAACCAACAACAATTAAATCAATATTTATCTCCTTTACAGCATCCAATAAATACTATAATTAAAAAGGAAATGATTGATGCATTATATAGTGAAATTGAAAGTGTCCAATTGGATGCCACACAAAAGTTTCGCAAATTATTATCTAGAGATCCAAATCCACCAATTGAGGAAGTCATACAAAAGGGTATAGTGCCAAGATTTGTGCAATTTTTAAAAAATAACAATAATGCTTCATTGCAGGTAAATAAAAACAAAATTAAAACTTAAAATTGACCAAACCCTTGAAATATTTTTTGTTAATAAATCAGTCAAACCAATTCAAATAAATTCGACAGTTTTCGATTTCATTGTCAATACTTCGGAAAATTTTTAAAAATTCTAAATTTGCCAATTTTTTTGTTAAATACTTTTTTTTTTTTGCGAAATCAATAAAAAAAAACAATAAAAAAAACCAACAAATATTTTTTTAGTGATGACAAAATAATGGAAACTTTTAAACTGCAACAGAGTTGATTAAAAAGATAAAAATAGAAAATGTATAAAATCTTACCCGTTATTTAAATATAGTTTCTGACGTTTTTTTTCAATTTTATTTTTCAAAGTTTTAATCTTATTATTTATTTTTATAAATAATGTCAAGAATAAAGCTTTGTGAAGAGTTTAAAACCAGAGTAATAGATGATTTTACTGTTGGTCTTAAGCAAAAGAAAATTTGTGAGAAATATTCTATGAATAAATCCATAATTTCAAAAATTATCAAGAAATATCGTGAAAGCGGTACGATGCCAACTCTATATTTAGGCGGCAGGCCTCGTAAAACGAATCAAAAACAGGATAATAAAATATGTGTTCGAACTGTTTCCCAACGAGCAATAGAGGCTGATCTTAGTTGTTATCGTCCTGTGAAGAAACCACTCATATCAGAGAAAAATAATCTGGCTCACATAAATATTACTAAGAACACATGAACTGGTCAAGACAGAATTGGAATACTGCTTTCTTTTCAAATGAGTCCAAGTAGGCAATGATGGAAGAACGTTTCTACGATGACCAAATAGAAAAAGGCTAGAACCAAAATATACAAAGAAAGCTGTTAAATATGGCGGAGGCAATATTATGATCTGGGGTAGTAGTATAAGATACTCTAACTGCAATTGGATGCATACAAATTTTAAATGACGTATTGTATCCATACGCGGCGGAAAATTGCTACCATCTAATGTAGTTAGTGTTTTGGAATGGCCAGCCAGACAGATCTCGTAAAGGCGGTTAATTCAGTACATCATCAAAAATTTTTGACATCATGTTTTGGCGTTGTGAAGCAGTACTGAATGGGTACCCAACAAAATATTGAAACCAAAAATTGAGGGATAGTTTTCAATTATTGTATAGTAAAGGTTTCCATTGTTTTGTCAACATTTTTTTTGAAAATTAATACTTTTAAGTTTTGTTATTTTATGTTAATATTTTTTCTTTTTTAAATACACACATAACTTTTATAAAATTTTAATTTAATAAAAGAGTTTTTAATTTTATGATCCAATTTGTTGGTATTGACTGATCAAGTCGGGAAAAATACATTTTGTTAAAATTTTCCCTTCTGTTGTCACATACACTATATAACTCCATTACCGAAATTTACAATATTTTTTTTTAAATTGGATTTATGTGTTTGTAATAAATATCAATTTATTCCAGTTTGAAGCGGCTTGGACTTTAACTAATATTGCTTCCGGAACATCTCAGCAAACTAAAATAGTAATTGAAGCCGGTTCTGTTCCGATTTTCATTGAACTGCTCTCCAGTCCTCATGATGATGTGCAAGAACAAGCTGTGTGGGCTTTGGGTAATATTGCAGGTGACTCACCCGCTTGTCGTGATCATTTATTAAATTCCGGTATTATGCAACCATTACTGCAGTAAGTTTTAAATCTTGCAATATTTTCTTAGTTTTTATTAAATTGCAATTACCACAATCTTTGTTTTGTTTTTCGTAAAGTGTTTTAAGTACTACAGAACGTTTGACAATGATACGTAATGCTGTTTGGACACTGTCGAATCTATGTCGTGGTAAAAATCCGCCAGCTGATTTTACCAAAATTGTTCATGGTCTACCGATATTGGCACGACTATTAAATCACACTGATACCGATGTTTTAAGTGATACTTGCTGGGCTATAAGCTATCTTTCGGACGGTCCTAATGATAAACTACAAGCTGTAATAGATGCTGGAGTTTGCAGACGTTTAGTGGAACTGTTAATGTAAGTGATACTTTAAAAATGTTTAGACAACATTTACAACATTTTGTATTTCGTCATTTGCTGTTCAAGGCATCCTCAAAATAACGTTGTTACCGCTGCTTTACGTGCCGTTGGCAATATTGTAACCGGTGATGATGTTCAAACTCAAGTTATCTTAAATTGTAATGCTTTACCCTGCATTAGTCATCTACTTACCTCCCCAATGGATACGATAAAGAAAGAAGCCTGTTGGACGATCTCAAATATTGCAGCTGGTAATCGTCAACAAATTCAAGCTGTTATCGAAGCCAACATTTTTCCTACTCTCATAAATATCATGCAAACGGCCGACTTCAAAACGAAAAAAGAGGCTGCTTGGGCTATAACAAACGCTACAAGTAGTGGTACCGCTGAACAAATCCGTTATTTGGTAAGTTTTACGTTAAAAAAAAAATGTGCAGAGCATGAATAATAATTGAATTGGATTTTTAATAGGTTCATGTTGCTTGCATACCTCCCATGTGTAACTTTTTAACTGTGGTTGACTCTGATATTGTACAGGTGGCATTAAATGCTTTGGAAAATATTCTTAAAGCTGGTGAAAAATTCCCAGCCAGACCTAATCCTTATGCAATGGCTATAGAAGAATGTGGTGGTGAGTTATATAAATTCTTTATTTTAAGTTGGAGACTTTAAAGGAAAATACATCAAGCGAAAAAAATGTGTTCATCAACAATGTTTTGGTCTATTGTAGGATTTACCCACAAGATCGCTGCATAAAGAAAATTCAGCATGGGTTTAACATACGTACTAATAATACATATGTTAAACTGATGTTACCGAAACTTTATACCTTTATTAGCTGTTAATACCACCGAAATATTGAATTCAGCTTTGAGTTACAATCAGAAAGTGGTTAGGTTTAAATATCAACCTGCTTGAAATAATGACAAACAAGACTATCCTAAGTTTAACCAGTCCGTATATACGGACAGACGGACATTGCTATATCGACCCAAATTAAAATACAAAATTAAGTGTATTATTAATAATTCAAGCTCGAGTTAACTCCCCAATCGTGCTCAGTTAAACTCGAATTAAATCTAGCTTAACTAATACCCTCAGTTAACTGGTTAACCCATGGTTTTGGGATGTTAGTTTAATAGGTCGATTGTGGATGGCAACCGAACTTTAGCTAGGTTGTCAATAAGCAACGCAACTGGCATATAAATTGTTATCGAATATGCTATTTTGACAGTTAAACAGCTGAAAATAAATGTAAAGAATCAAATAATTTTATACAAACAAGCAAAAAAAAAGGTTATTTAAGGTGAATAAAAAATAAAATAAAATTAGTTCCATGAACCTGGGTTTGGTCTGGAAAACAATATTTTGGCTACAGATATAAGGAATAGAATAATGCAATGCTTATATTACTAACCTTTTATCATTCCTAGACATATATATATATTTCAGAATTTAATTTTAATTGTAAATAAAAAAGTTTTTAATATTGAGGAACTAAAAAACTTGTTATTTATTAAAAGTAAACAAAAAATTTACTTCCCTTTCAGTTTTGCCGCCTTCCTACTTTATAAAAATATTAACAGCAACCACAAATTTGTGGTTGCCAATATGATAACTATTTGGCAACTGAAATTGCCATTCTCAGTTGCCAGTTGCCATACGTAATATCATTTTGGTAACTGACAACGCAACTACAGTTTGGTTGCAATCGATAATAGACCCATAAATTTGTTTGATTAAACGCCAATTTTTAATATTTTAGCTAAATATATTAATTTTATTATTTTCTATAAAAATAAAAAATCTAATTTTCGATCTTTATCATGATTATTTCAATGATTGAGTTAGAATTTAATCAGGCTGAAGATCAAATGTTTTTACTTTAAATAAAGCAAAAAACATTGGCACATTTGTTTCAAAAAATTTATCTATATTCTGCATGACAGGTTATACAGCTGTTTCGGGTCGGTAACCAAAAGCAATAGATAGTTTATTTGGTAAAAAGTTTAATTCATATACCATTCATATGCTATGAAACCAATGCAATGAGAATACAAGCGAAGAATTCTACTATTTAATCTTTCCCAATATAACAAACTTAAATATAAAATAAAACAATAGTTTAAATTATAAACCGAGTTTTTGAGATGTCAGTTAAACTGAATTTAGTTAACCATTTTTTATGCGTTAGTCAGTTTGAATGTTAGTAGTGTTAAAGAGTCGAAGTTTAAATAAACTAAGCTTATCGGACATTTCAAAAACTCAGTTTTAACAACTTTGCACTCTTTCATTGCGAAGTCAATGGTCATTTTGTGGTAGTTGTGTACAACGTGTGAATTGTACTTTGCTGATCTGACGTCATTTTTATCTTATCGAAAAAACAAGTCGCATATGCACTAGCAGATTCCGGCCCTCGAAATTCTAGTGAAAATTCTAGGAAATTTTATTTTTTCGTTAAATGAAGACCCTAAAGGTATGCTAATCAATTATAGCCAATTTACAATCAACACACAAAAACAAATTTATTTTTATTACAAACACATTAACAAATTTAATAAACACACACATAGCATTGCATAATTTTATATATGTGTTAGTAGCAACTTTAAATGTAATTTACTCAAAATAAAGGAAAAAATTTAAAAATCTGTAAATCTGCAAAATGGCTCAACAGAAATACCTTTCAAATAATACACATTTGGTCAAAATCGAGATAAAACGGTAGAACAAAACATCGGTCACAAGAAATCGCCTAGCCTATTAATATTATAGATTTAATCAGGGATGCCAACTTTTAAATATCAAAAAGCACCAAATAAAAAAGCACTAAATTTACCAATTTTTATTTTTTGCCTTTTACAGTAAAAGCCCTGTTATCCTGAATGCTTGGGGATGAGAGCATTTCGGATAATTAAATTTCGCTTGATTTCATTAATTATAAAGATGCTCATTTATTTATTTTCAAATTGTCAATTCAAATAGAAAAATGCATAAAAAGACAAAAAAAATTAACGAAAGTATATTTTCAGTGAATCCCCGAATAAAAAAAATAATTTCTCTTGTGAAAGAGAAAATTACATATTAATGTTAAATATTCTTTGTATTATATACAATGCATTAATTTTCAATTTACATTTCTAATTTAAAATATCAGATACTTATATTGAAGTCTATTGTTTCCTCATCATTACAATTAATTAAAATATTTACTTCATCAGGTACTTTGATATCCTTTCTCTTTTCAATCCAATTTAAATTTGAAAACGTTCATGTCGGTAAAAACCCTTTCAACTTCAATGTTTGAATAAGGGAGCGATAAAAGTTTAATAGCAATGTTAGCTAAAGCTTCAGGTGGATTATTCGCCATACATTTTCAATACTTGACATAATTTCAACATTAGATTCGACTTGTGTGGCTAACGGCAAATTAAAGATTTAGAGTCACTGAGATGTTAAAAAAAGCACTAAGCACTCACTTGAAAAATTTTCGCGTCGACAGTTTTAAAAATCACTAAAAACAGTGCTAAAAGCATTTAATACATTTAATACGCTTTGGGAAGTATTTTGTGGCACATCCTAGAAATATAAAGCCTTCGTGCCAATCCAACCTTGAGACCAGAATAAAAGGATCTCTCTAAAATATAAATAGAAAAAAAAAATATATATATTAAACACATTTTAATAAGCAGCTCGTTGTTTGCAATGTATATGGATGCCACGCTAAATCGATTAACTCCACTTTCAAATTTATGAAAAGTTTATTGCCAAAGCGCTTAAATGGCGGCTAACTGCGTATATTTTAAACACCTACTTGCCCGACACACTTCATCCACCGATTCACCAACTTTATTCAGCCCACAGCAAAGTAAGATTTTGAAACGTCCTTAAAATAGGCTTCTGTTGCAGAGATGATTTCACTCGACTCGAATTTTTTGCCAAGCAATTTTTTAAATTTTGAAGCAGGAAAAAGTCGCTGCCTAAATGGATGGGGCCTTTTTTGATGTGTTCGCTTAATTGGCCATACATATTGAATAATACTCTCCATTTTTTATAAGTAGTCAATGTTGATAATTACATATACAGTAGTATGTCAAGAATGAGTTTACACATTAAAAATAAATAAGCCTTTTTAACTTCATTTCCAGTAAAATGAAATTTATTGTTTTGTAACATATATTTTTTATTTGTTTTAATTATATACGGTATTTACAATAGTTTAAGACAAACAAATTCAAGTTTAGAGCAAAATAAGAGAAAATTACAACAAAAACTAATATTGCTTAATTTTGTTAATGTCAAGAAACTCTTTACACAGTTCTTGTTTTTTTACTCTTTTCTGCACTCAATTGAAGATCAACTGTAGTTACCCGTTATTTTTGACGTGCATTGTTATTTTAATTAGTTTAGTGGGTGATAAATTTTTGTATTGGGACAAGCATCATTTCTGGAAATATTATAAAATTTAAGAAATGTCAAGAAAAAGATTATCAAGCACTGTAATTCAGTTGATTTATTACGATCGCCATTTGGGAAAGAGTGTGAACGAGTTGGCAGACATGTTTTCAGTGACACGAAAAACAATTTATAATGTACTGCAATCGCGCTGAAGAGGAGGGAAGGTTGGAGATATAGCGAGGAGGTGGTCCAAAGCCCAAAATAAATAAACGTGCAGAGCGCATAATTATTAGAAAAACCGTTAAAAATCCCAAAATTTCCACAAGAACATTGGCGATAGAGCTCGAAGAAGAGTGTGGTGTTGTTGTTTGTCATGAAACAGTTCGGCAAACCATATTAAAAAACAAGTACTCATCAAGAGCAGCACGAAAAAACCACTAATATCTGCATTAGATACAATGAAGCGTTTTTCCTTCGCCAACATGAACGATTCACAACCCACCGACTATTGGGACAATGTCATATTTTGCGATGAGATAAAAATGATGTTGTATTACAACGATGGGCCGACCAGCGTGTGGTGGAAACCCTTAACATCGCTGGATAAGCACAACATCATCCCAACTGTTAAATTTGTTAAAATGTCGGTAATGATTTGGGGTGTATCTCAAGCCGAGGCGTCGGAGACCTAGCTTTTATAGAATCAACAATGGATGCTCAACAATATTTAGAGATTTTAAAGAACCATTTGATAAGCAGTGGTAGAAAATTCCGTTTCGTCAGTGGGAATAAACCACAATTTAAATTTTATCAAGTTAACGACCCGAAGCATAAGTCACATATGGTGCGGATGTGGCTTCTTTATAACTGCGGCAAAGTCATAGATACTCCTGCCCAAAGTTCCGACATGAACCCTATCGAGAAATTGTGGTAGCACTAAAAACTGGAATATTGGAAGAGTGGCAGAAGATGCCGACCAATTATGACCTAAAAAAGTTGGTTAATTCCATGAAAAAACACTTGCAATGTGTGGTAGATGGAAAGGGTGGTCACACCAAATATTAAAAGTACAAAGTAATATATTTATTAAAAGCTACATATAATATAAACACACATCTTAACTATTGTGAAAAGAGTTAATTGACAATGCGGAAATTGAATTATATTTGTTTTTGTTGTATTTTCTATTATCTTGCACTAAAATTGCATTTTATTTGTGTTAAACTGTTGTAAGTACTGCATATAATTAAAACAAATGAAGAAAATTTATGTTGAAAACCAATAAATATAATTTCATATCAAATGAAGTTGAAAAAGCTTGTTTAATTTTAATGTGTAAACTCATTCTTGACATACTGTATGTATATACAAAAAACCAGTGGTCGTAACCTTACCAACCAATTTCACTGTCTGCTTTACTCGTGTATAGTGTATTTCTCGAAGAAATTCATTTGGATTGCGACGGAAAAGCTCTAAACCAACTACTGAGCAATCTTCAAAGAAAGTCATTTACATTAATAAAATGAATACATGTTGAAAAATTCTGTGAGGTGAAATGGTGAATAAACATTTAGTAATTAAATAAATTAGACAGAAATAAATTTTACAATTCGGCTTTAAAAACGGGCAAATTGTTAGCATATGGGAAATGGAAAGGATTATATCACAATTGATACATTTTTGCGGATCGTGTTTTTCTTAGGCGGGCCAGCGAAATACACTGGGCCCTCGCTAAATTTTTGTTGTATTTCAATCTGGTGGTAATTGAATTCTATTGTTGTTGAATAATTTTGAAAGGATTTCTTGTGGCTTTTGTGAAGATTAGAATTTCTGTAATTTGGGTTAAATATAAAGCTCTGATGAACTTTAATTTTCTTGAATTCCAATGTTGGAGGGAATCCATATCATTAGATGTCATTGTAATTTTTTAATTGCTTGTACTTAAACTATTAGTGCAGATTTCCCTCCATATACGACGGCAAGACCAATAGCAGTAAATTCTGCCGTAAACATACCAGGGCGATCCGGTAATCTTGATTCCTTTATAGTTTCGAATTGTGTGCCTGAAAGCTGTTTTGTTATTGAGTAAGAAGAGATCCAGAGGCAAATATTCTCTTTTGAAACATGAAAAATAACTGCAACTCAATCTATCATTTGCTTTAGCTAAAGTATTAGACCAATTAAGTGTAGCTTGTTTTAGTGACATAGAAATATTAGATTTTCTTAAAATTGAGATAACGTTGTTTTTAGCTGAAAGATACAGAGTTAATATTTTTTCAAAATGATTCATATAGACCGTCAGAAGATGTGGTAATAGATCTTGAAGCCGCCATATTCATAGCGTTTTTGTAATATTATTTGAAAGTCTGTGAAGTCAGCCTCTAAGCTCAATTTGTCCAGCGGAGTTGTGCGAAGCAGGCCACAGACGGTTCTAAAGCCGTTATTTATGGAAGAATTAATTTTGTTGATATTTTTTTAAGTCCATCCGTAGATGGTAATACCATTCTTCAAAAATAGCAAAAGTTCAGAAACATACTTTTTTTAAATTTTTATTGATCTTTATATGATTTAAAAAGACTTATTGACTCGCCCTCGTATCTTTCACGGCTAAAAGTGGCAAAGGAATTGTATCATTAAACTATTAATTTGAAAGATTTAAAGATTTAATCATAAATAAATTTAAGTCACACAAGATCTGTCTAAAAAAAGTGATGACGATTTTATTGTATTATTAAACTAGAGTTTTTTAAGTCTGTCAGAATATACAGTTCTTTTGAGAATGTTACTGTTAAATATATTATTTTCAGATCAATGATGTTTTAATTCCTATTGTTTTCTTTGCAGGTTTGGATAAAATTGAATACTTACAATCGCATGAAAATCGTGATATCTATAATAAATCATTTTACATAATCGAACATTATTTCGGCAATGAGGAAGAGGATGAGCGAGTGGCACCCTCAGTCGATGGCAATCAATATGCGTTTAATACGGATTTAGGTACTCCGCAAGGAGGTTTTAATTTCTAGCCTCAAAAACTAAAGAAAACTCTACAACAAAATCTTCTGCAACAAAGTAAATTCGTGATGATGATGATGATGATGACAACATTAGTTAGTAAAGCTATGATGACTACTAACCACATTCTCCACAAAACAAACATATACAACCAACTACATCATTGACTTCCAAGTGTATCCTTCTATTTCCTGATACCATAGGGAAGAACAGCAGCCTTTAAAAACAGATGTTACACTATAAATCAATATGAATTATTTGGAAAAATATCCATAGACTAATTGTGACAACAGCAGCAAACCTGAATAATTAACAAGAAACAACTAAATAATAGTCTATATTTTAGTAATGAAAACGATATACGGCTTTCTTTAAACAATTTTTTAACAAAACCATTCTCTTTATAATTCTCCTTTATTATAATAATTTTGATTTTTTTTTGTTAAGTATTATTTCTAATTAAGTAATTTGTAATGTTATAAACTTTTCTGCTTTTTTTCTATTACGTTGTCTTATGCTTTTTGCAATTATATGGCCACTTTCTGACAACCGATTTCATTTGAAAAATGAAAATGTTCTCTTATGCTTTTTACCTATAAATCTAAATTTTTAGTTTCTGTAGAAACTCTAAAAAGGATAAGATGTTTTAGAATGCCAGAAATTGCGTTTATATATTACGAACGATATTTAAAAACAAATTTCTTCCATACAAATCTTCGACTTGATTTTGCCGACGTTCGTAATGCATAAATTGGCCTCGAATTTTCTTCGGAACGCTATGTAATATGTACATATTTTTTATTACATTTTATTTATTATTATAATTATTATAATATTTTCAACAAGGAAACAAAAAAAAAATTGTTTGAAACAAACTAAAAAATATGTTTAAAATAATTTAACATGAGAAACCTGTGTTATTTTTTTTTATAATTTTTGTTGTTTTTTTTATTTTTTGGTTAACTTTTCTTTTTTGGATCTTTTTACTGGCTAGTTATTGCTTCTTTAATTTGATTGATTGATTGAACACTAAAAAAATAATTTCATTAATATAGAATAAAAATCAATATCAAATACAATTTTATATGGTGGTTTATTTATACGTTTACAAGTATATTAAAATAATTAGCAACAGTATATATTTCGATTATATATATTTTTATTTTTTACTTAAGATCTTGGACGCACTTGGCTCTAATATTTTTTCGAAGTTCGTAAAGTATTAATGTTAATGCAGAGGCCACATTTAAACTGTCTATACCTTCAGCTAATGGTATATATAGGCATTTTCCGTTTTGACCAACAGTGTTCAGAAATCTGAAAAAGTGAAAAATGTTGAATTTATTCAACGAATAATTTGTTTGTTATTAATGTATTTCAGTTTTTAGATAAAAAACCTTAATTAAATTCATTCATTAAGATATTCAAATCTTATTTTTGTAAAACATTAACAAGTGGTGAAGACTTTACTTACTTGTAAGCCTCCTCACTAACACCATGACTTTCACCACCAATCACGACAACATTATGAGATCCTACTTTTTCAACTTCTGAATAATCCACAATCGAGGATTTATCCCGTAGCTTTTGCAAATTATTTTCAGCCACAAAAATACAACAGTTATCAGCCACTTCGGGTGGTATCATTAAAGGAACCTCCTGCCAATCAACATCATCTCTTATCGGCACACGAAAATGTCCACCACAACCACCACGTAAAGCCTTGGATTCCCAAGGATCACAACAGCCACGTGTGATGACAATCTGTAAACAAGGCAAAGCGGCACAAGTGCGTATAATACTGCCTAAATTATTTGGTTCTCTGATATTATCGCAAACTACTGTTATTGGTAGTGCGGGAGTGCCATTGTCCATTTTTCTAACGATATCGTGAAGAGGTGGACGTGCAAATATGGCCATTATACCTGGTGGAGTGGCCAAGGTAGACCATGTTTTTAAATCATGATGTGGAACTTTATAAATCTTTGCATTGTATTTATTTTGAGCGGCTTGGACTAGTTCTTTAATTTCCGCTAGTTGTTCCTTTTGGCTGAAGATTATAGTGGAAAGTTCTAAACCACATTCTAAAGCTTCGATTATCAAACGCCTACCTTCTATTATAATGTGTCTATCTTTATCACGTCTTTTTTTAGAACGTACTGTTATTAGAAGGGTAGTTAATCGAGGATCATTTAAATTAAGTTTGATAAATTCCAAACCCAATTCCATGTCATTTATTACCTTGGATTCCAATTTTCGTTCCAGTCTAGTTTTCTTGAAACTCGGAAATTGTTTAGGTCGACTTATAATGGAGTGAATTTCACTTTTCTTGGGTTTGTTTGTCTTTAATGCCTCTTCCACTTTTACAGGCTTATATTTAATGGATGAATTATCAAAGAGATTTGCTTCAATTTCAAGAGCTTCAACCTCTTCTTTGATTTTCGATGAATATTCCTTTTTAACGTCATTACGCGAACATAACGATCTTGTGTTATTTGAATATAAAGATTTCGTATTAGATCTTATTAACGTTTTAAATAAGTTGGAAAACATTTTAATTTAAAAATTAATTAACAAAACGCAAGGTATTTATGTTCAAATTAATTTGTAAACATAACCTTAAAATTATATATGATGTTATAGCTTTGTGAATGTCAACTATAATTTGTACTGTTATAATCTGTTATAATCAGCTGTCTGAGTTGGTTTGGAAACAGCGGGTTTTTGCTTTATTTGTTGTATAATTTTTCTACATTGCATTAGTACACCGTAAGGTTATCTTTTTATTAGTTTTTTTTTAAAAATATTTTTACTTGATAATTTACAATTTATAGATGTTGTTACAACAAATTCTTAAATCCACACGATGTTTGTCTTCAACTTTTGCAAGACGTTGCATTTCACAAACTCCACGGCTGAGGCAGATTTCCAGTTATACTCCCAATGCTTTGGAAAAACGTATGCTAGTATGGACAGGAAAATTTAAGTCGACAAAAGAGGTTCCTAATTTAGTTAGGTGAGCATAATTTTAAGACGTATTATCTTATTTAAATTTCATACATATTCATAAGTCGACGCAATACAGTAAAAACTCGGTAAGACGCATAGTTGATTGCAGACTCCAATCCGGATCGTTGAGTTTTTTTTATTGGTTTTTATTAAAAGGTGTTTAAATATATGTATGTTATTACTATGTACATATTTACTTATTAAAATGTAAATTCCACTCACGGCTCCAGTAAGCTCTTCAAAAATTTTAACTATTTAAAATAGATAAAGCTTTGCGTGCTCTCTTACTGAAGGCATCTAGCAACAATAAAGGCCTAGTTAGCCACACGTAGTTAAAATATATCCGTACGGTATATGTAACGTTAGTGCAATTATAAAACGTAAAAAAGGAACCAGCATGTTGCTGTAAAAAATTAACCAAACTTTATCAGCTGTTCTCAAATGTCACTTACAAAACTATTTCCAACAAATTGGGACGTTCCGGTTATGTGACAGTTGAGTTCGGTAACTGCTCTAAATGCTTTTCATGTAACAGAAAAAACAGCTGACACATTTGGTTACGGTTACGTGTGGCTAACTAGGCCTTTATACACTAAAAAGCAGGTACAAAAATCAAAACCACAACAAATTTATAAGGAAGCACATTATTCTAACTTTATTAAAAAATAACTTTGTAATCAAACTGGATTATATAATTGCAATCAATCCGCATTATAGAGCATGGAATGAGTTGGGAAATGCTGTCCGAATAATCCGGATTAGAGTGCACGCTTTATCGAGTTAATACTGTACTTTGATTTGGCACTAATTCATTTTGCTTTTTTTTAATAATTTGTTTGACATAATATATGTCACGGAATTAAAAAAAAAATATATATGTATACATCTATATTAATATACAAAATTCAATTGGCAAATTTGACAGATTTTGGGTGTGGCTCCAATGTTAAAGCTCTTCTTGAAAAATAACTGCAAAAATACTTTTCTCCCCGTAACAATATGTGTATCGCCGTGTAGGTATTTCACTTGACCTCTATAAAGCTCAAATGCATCTATCTACCAAGATTCATATTAAAAGCCAAGAAATCAATTCAAAATTTAACCGCTTAACTCTAAGAACTGGAATCGTGCGATTTTATTTTGTTAAAAATATTGTAAATTTGGATCCATTTCAAATAAATAATAGACGCATTTAGTTTTGAACAATTATTGACAAAAAGGAAATTGATTTAGTTTTTTCTGTTACTAAATAGCTTTACATAAGTAACAAAGCTTCAGTTTTCAAAAATTAACACAAAAACAAAAATAATGCGAATTTGAAATTGGCGCACTTCATAAAAAATTGAAACTGTTTCATTTCTATTGACTAAAAATTTATATAATGGGTCTTTTAATATTTAACCATTCCTCCACTCGACACTAGGTATATATCAGTTTGACATCCGTTTGAAACTCATCGAAATAAATTCCGGAGACCCCATAAACAATATATGTATATTCTTGATCCGTATAAAAGGTGAAATCGATCTAGCTATCTCCGTCTGTCTGTCTGTGTGTTGAAAACATGCTCATTCACAAAATAAATTATTTGCTGGGTAAAGTTGCGATAATATTATTTGCCATTATTTGCAGCAGATTGGTATTTAAAATGGAGTTAATCGGGCGTCATTGTGCTGAGATATGACCTAAAATTTTTAAACACCTAGAAAAAACTAAAAACCCAGTGTGTTTCTTGTAATATTATAGTGGTTGAACATAATTGTTGTACAACAACATTCACAGTTCCAAAAAAGCTACAAAAAATGATGCAAATATATTAACCATACCAACAAACACAACTACCATGAGCTATGTTAGTAGTATTGCCACACATTTTTTTTTATTGTTATCAGGGTAGTAAAAAAAAATCGCCAACATGAAAGAAAAAATATATATAATCCCTAAACAAGTCAAACAAAAAGTGCCTTTAAAAAAAATTACCCTCTTTTGAAAAAAGTACACTTTTTTAAAAAAGTATTTTTTTTAAATTACTGTTTTTAAATTAAAAATTAAAAATTAAATATTAAATATAAAAACTAAAAATTAAAAATTAAAATTTAAAAATTAAAAATTAAAAAATAAAAATTAAAAATTAAAAATTAAAAATTAAAAATTAAAGATTAAAAATTAAAAATTAAAAATTAAAAATTAAAAATTAAAAATTAAAAATTAAAAATTAAAAATTAAAAATTAAAAATTAAAAATTAAAAATTAAAAATTAAAAATTAAAAATTAAAAATTAAAAATTAAAAATTAAAAATTAAAAATTAAAAATTAAAAATTAAAAATTAAAAATTAAAAATTAAAAATTAAAAATTAAAAATTAAAAATTAAAAAATAAAAATGAATAAGTAATAAGTTAAATCACCTAATGCTTTCGTACATGAGTCTCGTTGGAGTTTTTGGTGTTTCATTTTATCGGTTTATTTGTGTTTGTTGTGGTGTTTGCAGTGCATTATTGAAATACCGCATTTAAAAAAAAGAAAATGCACTTAAGAAGTTTAAGCGTCAACATGGAATTAGATTTTTTAAAAATAACGCTGGAAAATTGTCTTCGAAACCTCATTGGTGCAAGATTTTGCCGATTAGCTTGATAAGCATTGTTTGACCCTTGATCAAATCTACAATGCCGACGAATCCGGTTTATATTATCGGTTGCTTCCAACCGACCCGGAAGAAAAGTTTGTAAGGAGCAAGTAACTGTGAATGGTTGGTGATTGGAAAATTTACAAAATCCACGCGTTCTTTTTTCAATAATCCAGTAATATACAAATCCAATCATTTTCAAGGATTGGTTTCATTGCGAATTTATTCACCATGTATGTTAACTTTATTACATTTGGTTAAATTAAAATGTACATAAAAACTTTTTTTAGATAAGAGAATTTTTGGCTTCAAAAGGTCTGCCGGCTCACCAAGTTGCGGAACTAAAAAGCGATGACGGTTTAATTGTAGCAATGAATCTTCCACGCAATTGCTCTGCGCTTATTCAGCCGTTAGATCAAAACGTTATCAACTTGATCAAATTACATTACAAAAAACAACTACTCACCATTTACTAGGCGCGAATTTTGGAGTTAAAACTAAAAAGTGCTATTCAGATTCTAGCTACATCCTGGGACAAAATATCCTCTTCAAATATTAACAAATTTTGCAATGCCTTGCTGAAATTCAAAAGCGAATGGAGCGAAGACGCCAATATGCCATAAAATCTTTTACAAACTAAAATTTGGAAAGAAAACACAGAGCTTTGAGCTGCGATTAATCAGGAATAGAACTTCATAGAGGTTGACATAAACAACTGGTTTCAAGAGGCATTTCACATAGAAAGTAAAGAGGAGCAAATAGAATTATCAGAAACAAAAGCGAAGGGTTCATATGACAGCGGCTACGAAGAAAACGAAATTAAAGTAGACGATGGATGCTACTACATCGATTACCATAAGCTAACTTACAATGGGCTTTGGAAAATGACAAGTGGACAACTACGTGATTCAGTCGCTTTTAAAAAAATAATTTGCCAAGACAGCAACTTAAAATCTCTAACTTTTTTTATAAACATTTAAAATGTACACTTTTCATAATTATAGGAATAATTGAAACCAATGAAATTTTTGGTTCGGTGATCGCGAAAATTCAGTTTCCGCGAAGCTCTGGTTTTTAGTTAATCGCGAATACCAAACGTGCACTGTATTTTGTTTACATTTTATTAATGTGAGTGTGTTTATAATATCCGCAAATCATCATTACAAAAAAATTAATAAAATATTCAATAAAATGTACAAATGATACACGATTCAATATTGAATTTTAATTATGGAATTAAAGAATATTAAAATTTTTTCCATTCTATTAACTCTAAACTACAGAATATGCAGCGTAGTTTGCAACACCGCATAGATTTTTCCCTTTTTTGATTCTCATATAACCATTCTCACCCCATAGCTCCCCCCACCAGTTTTTCAAAATCCAATAGTCAGCGGTGTAACCGATAACTAACATAGCATGATTAACAGATTCCGCTGAACAAGAGGCATCATCATAAATTCCATCACTATATAGTTGAAAAGTCTTTGGTGTAGCATTTATTGATACGGCAACTGGGCCAATGTGAGCCACTGCAGCCTCAAGTGCTTTTTCGTCTTTATACGGTAAGATTGCCCACGATGTCACGTTGACAACAGCCAATTCGGAAACGAATTGGCACTTTCCTTTCTGAAACTCCAAAGCTTTAGAATATATTTATTTAATATCGATGATTGTAATAGCTTTACTTACATTGGAAATATATTTGTAATCCTTCGAACGCATTAAACCTCCAGTATCTTGGAGATATTTTAATGTGTTACGCAGGGAGCCACCCGTACAACCCTGGTTGCCGTGAGATGTGCTGCAGTCTACAATTTGTTGCGGACTTAAATTCAAAATGCGTCCAGTTCTTTTAAACACTTGCCCCTCTATACTTTCGGCAATGCTGAATGCATAACAGGAGCCACATGTTTTCTGATTATCTGGTTTCGTCTGAAATCCCTTTTCCCGCCAATCCATAGCCTCCGGTGTTTTTTGCAGCAACGGTGAACCTACAATTTCTGAGTCATGGTCGAGGGATTCAAAACGTTTACTTCGCAACAAGCGTAAAAATTTCTTCAGATAAGAATCATTGCTCTGTAAAAAATAGTTAAATGTAGTACATATTTTTTTTTTTCCTCTCAGGATATGCCGCACATATATATATATATATATTAGCGGTTTTTTTCTAACCAAAAAATGAGCTTATATCTTACCATATCAGCCATTATATTCGTGCGTAAACGATATGAACTTCTACCACTGTTAAAAAGTTCATTATGCTCTTCTACAATAGCAAGATTTTCTTTAAATGCTGAGCGACTGCGAACTTCATCATACGTGTGCAAATAACTTTTATTAATAGATTTCTATAAAAATTATATAACAAATAAATTTTTTTGTAATCGGAAACAATTTTCTACCTTAAATTCATCAAAAGTTTCATATCCTACTACGCGACCATCTTTTTCAGTTAAAGCAAATGATTTTCCTATGAGAGTCAGTATTAAAAAACAAATATAAATTAACATTTTTAACTACTCATTAATTGTGTACAACTACTAAAAACGGTTTAAAATTTGCAAATAGCTATTTGGATGTCTGCAAATATTTTTTGCAAATTTCAGCAAAAAAAATAAAAAATATGTACAATTCACGATAAAAACTTCTGCACAAGAAAAAAAAAAAAAAAAAAAACAAGCACAGTGCGATCTCGCTTAACGCAAGTTATACAAATCTAGGCAGTTTCAAAAACCTTATGAATAAGTTATAAGTTATATTTATTGAGCCTTTTTTAATACAATAATAGAAACTTAAACATAAAAATAACAAGAGAGTAAATAACTTAAGACTATAAAGTATTATCTTAATTACAACAAATTTGAACAGCACCATGCTTAATCGATGAAATTATTACAATTTTAATGAAAAGTAAGTGTGAGTAAAATGCTCTTGCTCCCGGAGCTAACATATCTGGAGAGTGAATCTCTTAAAAGAATCTTAAAACTACGACTTAAAAATAAACAAAAACTAAAAGAAAATAACACAAATCACAACAAAATAATAAATGATAATAAAAATGTACTATCCTCTATGAGTACCTGGTGTACTTTTTATATAAAAATTAGCGGATAAATTTGTATTCAAATCAAAATTTGGAGGAATTTCATTCATATAGCCAATAGGTTATAAGTAGTTTGTATTTGACCAACTAAAATTTCTTTGTTCAATAAAAATGTTTTTAATAAAATTATTTTCATGATTTAATAATCTTGAAATGAATTTTCTTAAAATATCACATATGTATAAGCCAATTGGAGGAGTATTTGATTGATTATAAATAAAAATGTTAGAGTATCGCTTAAAAATTGATTGAAAGTTTTTACCAATACAACATCTTATAATTTTCCGTTCAAAAATTTCCATTTCCTTTATGACCGTAGGTGAAATATTGAACCAAATAGGAAAACCGTATAAAAAAACTGGTCTAATACTTGTTTTATATAATAAGAGCTTAGTTTTCATTGGTAAACTTTTATTAAACAAAATTTTTAAAAATGCACCCATAATTTTGTAAGATTTCTTTAAAGCTATTCTGGCATGTTTGTTGAATTTTAGAAGATTGTTAATATTGATTCCTAAATATTTGATATTTTCTTTGAAGGGAATTTCATAACCACAAAGAAAAAGTTTTAGCGTTTTACTTTCTGGCACAACAAAATTTTTACATTTTCCTGAAGCATTGAGTAAACAAATTGCTTCACATTTAGATGTATTAAGTTTAATCCCCCAATTATCATAAAAAAAAGGTGACTTGAAACCTGTCTTAAGGCAACAAGTGGAGATTCATGATGTGAATATAAAAGAGAGTCATCAGCATACAATAGATCAATTGAATTTGTAAAAGTATGAGGAAAATCGTACATAAATATATTATATAAATGTGGAGCTAAAATTGAACCCTGTGGAATGCCACAGGTAACATTTCCAAAATCTGATAAACCATCATTAAATTGTACGCAAAAGGTTTTATCAGAAAAAAACTTTTAATTAATTTAATAATAAAAGGATTAAACCCTATTTCAATCATTTTATGAAGTATACCATTGTGAAAAGCATGATCAAATGCCTTTTCGACATCTAAAGAAATTGCAACAGTGCAAAATCGTTTACGAAGATTACAAACGACATCATTTTGAAATTTTATTAAAGCGTCAGTTGTTGAATGTCCATTCTTAAAACCAAATTGTAAATCTGGAATGTAATTTCCAATAATTCCTATGTCCATTTTCTCTCGAATTGTTCTCTCATAAAGTTTTCCCAAATTTGAAAGCAATGAAATAGGTCGTAAATTGTTAATATCGGTTAAGTTTGGTTTCTTTTTTAATGGTATTATTTTCGAAATTTTCCAAGCATCAGGAAAATATGAATTGTTTAAACAATTATTAAAAATAATGGTTAGAAATTCAAATGCTTTTAACGGAAGTTTCTTTAAAATGAAATTAGAAATTTTGTCTAAGCCGAAAGATTTTTTGTTAATTAAATTTTTCGAATGAACTACTAGTTCTTCTAAAGTAACAAGACTTGTATGATTTTGTGAATTTGTGTCAGAAAAATTTTCGTTAAAAAAATATTGTATTATTAATATTTATTTCAATTTGTGAGATATCTCTATTAGAAATGGACTATTATAAATATTTAAAAAATGATTTTTCAATTTTTCCAATTTCAAAGTTTCATTTTCTATCAATATGCCATCAACAGATAAATGTTTAAAAGTTTGATTCTTTTTATAACCTATTAAATTATAAATCTTTTTATGAGCTGTTGGGCCAGGTTTTATTTTTTCAAGATGCTCCTTAAAAATTTCTGATTGTTCAAGTTCTACTTGTCTTTTAAGAATAATATTCAGCAGCTGTAATTGTTTTGAAAGCAATAAATAATTTGAATCGAAACGATTTAAAGTTCTCTGGTAAATTTTCTTTAGATTTCTTTGCCAATCATATTTAATTTTAAACAAAGTCTTAATTCTATCAGAAACTATGAATTTTCGATTCCTCAATTCAATTTTTTCCGAATGTTCATTAGCAATCAAGTTCAAAGTTGATGTAAATTCCTGAATATACTGATTAATTTCTAAATTTGAAAGATTTCTAATTGATGTTGGGTAGTTTTGTAATATACTTTGACTTACATCATTTTTAAAAGAATTCCAATTTGTATTTTTAAAACTAATAAAAGTAGGTTGTGTTTTTAAAATAAACTCAGAGTTTCGAAGTTTGATTTGAAGATGAATAGGAAAATGATCAGAAAATGATGGTAGTGTAGAAATTTTGAAATTTTGATTTGAAGAATTTATAGATGTAGTACTCACTAAGAAATGGTCAAGAAATGAAGACCCATTTGGATATGACGGACTATAACTAGAAATGCGTTTGAAAAATATTGAGTTACATTGTAAAAAATTAAAAAATATATTTCCATTTGCATTAGCTATATAATCACCCCAAGAAGTATGTTTTGCATTGAAATCACCTCCAATAAAAGTTTTATCAAAATTTTGAAACTTTTAAAATCTGTGCCAGAGTTGATTAAAAAAAATAGAAGATGGCATGATAGAAAATGTATAAAATCATAATGTTTTTTAAATATTTTTAGTTTGTGACGTTTTCTTTTAAGTTTGTTTTTTATACCGTATACCACTATGACTTTGTACTGATGTTTGTAACTACCAAAAATATTTGACCTAGACCCATCTTTTATTATACTGATCGACTCAGAATCACTTTCTGACTCGATTTAGCGATGTCCGTCCGTCCGTCTGTGTGCCCATAATCACGTTGTACTCTAACTACAGGTCGCAAATATGAATATATTTTGATGAAATTTAGTTTATAAGCTTCTATCGGCCATAGGATGAACGTTATTGAAATTGGTAAAAATACAAATGACCCCTATGATCTAAATTGCCATTACATCCATTTACCAGTAGTCTAAAAATAAATGCTGTACGACAATTCTTAGTCATAGCCCTCATATGAAGCTGATTCCCGATCTTCACTTAAATCTACCAAAAAACAAAAACATTGCACAGGTTTTTAACAAATTTAGTTATTTTCTATATCTGATTTGTTGGACCTAAACGCATGGGATAGAATAGACCTAATATAATTTTCTTACTTGTTTTAAATACAATTGTAACTTTAAATGTTTTAATCTTATAATTAATTATTATAAAATAACTAGCTGAGTCCGGTCCGCGTTGCTGCCCCGAAGAAAACATCTGGATTTTATATTGCATCTAAATTTTAATACCGAGTGTCGGGCAAAAGTAAAGCACGATTTAATAATATTATGAATATGACTGAAAAAAAATATACGTTTTCTTGAATATTTTAACACCAGCGCCACCTACAGGTGAAAAACTTTGTCAGCAACTTTAGTTTTATGTACATAATATATGTTGCGAATTTGAGCTAAATTGGACCGTAAATAAATTTTTTGGGAAAATCTCGACCCCAGCGCCACCTATCAGGTACAAAAAAAAGTTATGCAAATCGGAGAACCAAAGGAACATATGGTATGAATACGAAGTCGCTAGCATTAGTGGTTCAACAGTTATTAGAGTACCAACATACGAACCAACGTTTTTATATATTAAGATGATAAACATAAAGTTTTGTGAGGAGTTAAAAACCAGGGGCCAAATCACCGCATTCGCTATCGAAATTTTTCGATCGAAATTATTTTTTTATTTTACAGTTAACTAATTATGGCTCTTAATTAAGAGTAAAAGTGAAACGAGGTCTGATGTTTGTCCGTCTTCTTTAAATAATAAACCAAAATATGGAATTTCGATCGATTTTACTCGATATCGAATGCGGTGATTTGGCCCCATAATAATAGATGAAATATATTTGAATTTTTGAAAAATATTCTATGAATAAATCTATAATTTGAAAAATTATCAAGAAATATCGGGAAAGAGGTACGTACGATTACGACTCAACGTTTAGGCGGCAGGCCTCGAAAAACGAGTCAAAGATAGTATAATTTAGCGAGAAGAGAGTTTTAAAAATGTCCAAATATGCTACCTAAAGAGGTCATTAACAATCTAAAACTAAAAATATGTGCTCGAACTGTTTCCCGACGAGTAATTGGGGCTGATCGTTATCTTCCTGTGAAGAAACCACTGATATATATCAGAGAAAAATCATCTAGCTCGAATAAAAGAGATGAATTTGTTTTAAGAAAAGGTATTGTTTAAGAAAATTTACTTTTTTTAAATATACTTTTTTTTAACAAACTGTACTTTGTTGAGAAATTATATTTTTTTTAAGAAAGTGTACTTCTTGAATAAAAAAAGGTACTTTTACAGAAAAGATACTTTTGATGTGTAAACATCTATAAGCTCAGGGGAGTAAAAATCTATTTTACAATGCTATCACAAAAACAGCATAAGATGTAAGAAGTAAGACAAAAACGGTATGAATATTATGCTATAAAATTATTTAAGCTAATTCAACAACCTCTGCTATAACAACTTTAAATATTTCACAATGTAAACATATAACATATAATTCAACAACCCCACAAGTATAACGCTATTACTAATATAAAAATTATTTCAGCTAATTCAACAACCCTAACTATAACAACCAGTTGAAATAATAAATAATAAATAATTTTTATATTAGCTGAGCCCCTGCAGTTGTTTGCTAAGTATAAGTGAAACATAGATGACGCTTTCTGTTTGAATTAAATTGATGTTTAAATAAATGTTTACACATCTCCCCTGTGATCGGACTCACATAGTTTTTTAATTAAAGGCACTTTTTAAGGAAAGGTACTTTTTAAGAAAAGACACATTTACTTTAAAATGTAAATTTACCAGTTTAAAAGTACCAGTTTTCCCATATTTCGGCCGATTTTACCCCCCAAAGGATCGATTCTTGGATTCTTGGCCGATGTTTGTTATACCCTATACCACTATGTGGTTTGGGTATAATGACTTTGTGCTGCTGTTTGTAACTACCAAAAATATTTGACCTAGACCCATCTTTAATTATACCGATTGAATCAGAATCACTTTCTGAGTTGATTTAACAATGTCCGTCCGTCCGTCCGTCCGTCTGTGTGTCCATGTAAACCTTGTAATCAAACTGCAGGTCGCAAATATGAATATATTTTGATGAAATTTGGTATATAAGCTTTTATCGGCCATGGGATGAACGCTATTGAAATTGGTGAGAATCGGTCCATGTTCAGACCTAGCCCCCATACAAATTACCCATATGAAATCGACATAAATTGCCATGAGATCCAAATTGTCATATAGATCTTACTCAAATTGGGTTTTGTATGCGTTCATTACGTCCATTAATGAGTAGTCCAAAAATGATCCCTTTGGCCCCATATAGAGCTGCTTCCCGATCTTCACTTAAATCTATTAAAAAACAAAAATATTGCACTGATTCTTCTCAGATTTGTTTTGTATATATTTTTGCAAAATACAAGAGACTTTACCAAACATGATCAGGATCGGTCCATTTTTGGACCTAGTCCCCATATAGATATAGCATCCGATATGAACTTTTTCATATCTGCAGCCCAAAAAATTAATATAAATCCCACTCAAATTTGGTTTTTGCTTATTTTCTATGTCCAGTTAGTTGGGCCTAAGAGATAGGGTCTCTGAACGCATGGTATAGGGTATCGTATAGTCGGTCTAGACCGACTATAATTTTCTTACTTGTTTTTCTGATGGAATCTCCTTATCAACTTACATATTCTTAAATTACTTTGTAAAGAAGATACAAAAAAATACAATTTTACATTTACGGGTGATTTTTATCCCCCTTAACATCTGAATTTCCAAAAGTTTTCCTCACATCTGATATTTTTATCTCTGGTGGAATCCACATACCAAATTTGAAATGTACAATTGTTTCCCTTTTTAATCGTTTTTGCACCTCTAGGCTTTAGAATTAGTTAAAAAGTTATTCTTGGAGTCTGTATACCAAATTTCATATACGTGATCTTCTCCGAGAAAAGGGACCTAGTGTGTGAAAATTAAGTTTTGAGAAAAAAACGCATTTAAAGTTTCTACGCACTTTTAGGTACCAGAATCCACCGTTTTTGACACAACCCGTTTTTGGACACACTAGGTCTCTTTTCTCGGAGAAGGTCACATATCTATAATATTAATAGGCTAGGCGATTTCTTGTGACCGATGTTTTGTTCTACCGTTTTATCCCGATTTTGACCAAACGTATTTTGTTTGAAAGGTATTTCTTTTTAGCGATTTTGCAGATTTACAGATTTTTAAATTTTTTCCTTTATTTTGAGTAAATTGCATTTAAAGTTGCTACTAACACATACATAAAATTAAGCAATGCTATGTGTGTGTTTATTAAATTTGTTAATGTGTTTGTAATAAAAATGAGTTTGTTTTTTGTGTTGATTTGTGAATTGGCTATAATTGATTAGCATACCTTTAGGGTCTTTATTTAATGAAAAAATAAAAATTCCTAGGATTTGCACTCGAATTTCGAGGGCTGGAGTCTACTAGTATAGATTAATATGTTAAGAAGATACAAAAAAAATACCATTTTTTCCCTTTTGTCCCTTTTACACCTTAAATGGCCGAATTTGGCAAAAAATAATCCTCATCAAATGCTTGTTTCTCGGGTGGAATCAACACACCAAATTACATATTCCTAGATTCATTTTTTGAGAAGATGCAAAAGTTGCCATATTTCCCCCTTTTTGACAGTTTTATCCCTTTGATGTAGAAATTTATAAAAATCCCTTCTTAGTTGATCTTTACGCCGATAGGAGACCAACATTTCAAATCCCAATTTTCTGGCTCGAAGGGTTTTGACTGGGAGATGATGAATCAGTCAGTCAGTTACGCAACTCTTTTATATACACTTGTGGACATTAAGTAATTTACACAGCAATACTTAAATTTTTAAAAATAAAACAGTTTTAATAAAAATTTGTATCTTCGAAAATGGGCCATAATCAGTTATCATTGCACGGTAGCACTCACCAATCACTGTAACGTTTTTGCCTTCCGCATTATTTAAGAAAAATGGCCCAATGATATCGCCGGCCCAAAATCCACACCTAATAGTGCATCGTTTAGGGGGCATTGGCTTTTCAGCAGCCATGTGTGGATTTTCTGTGACCTAGATGCGACAATTTTGAGTGTTGACGTAGCCACAGAGATTAAAATGAGCTTCCATAGCCCAATTAGAGAACCGAAAACGTTGCGGATGGTAGTACAGCATCAGCTCCTGCACTAATTGAGATTTTTATGCAAAATTCGCATCACTCTCTGGGCAACAGCAGCAATGCTTTCGTTTGTCGCATGAGAAAGTGTTGTTTTATCCAATAACGATCTAGTCTCACGCACATGTTTAACAACATTTTCTACACATTACCTGGAAGGCAATTTCGATAGAAAATTCCCCACTTTAGAAATAAGTAAATCGTATTCATAAACCACATATAGTATACAAACACTAGAGGGACCACCCTGTATATATTATATATACCTTTAAAAATAATGCTGTCATTTATACGTTCTTTAACCTAACCAAAATAATGGACATCTATTTTATTTATTGGCTTTTCTAGTGCTGAAGTTATGGAACGCTGTCGCAATACAGTTCGCATTCGTGTTGCCAACATTATGATTGTCCTCACTGTTGTTGGTTGCGGCATTATGGTTTACATGGGCAAAGAAGCGTCAAAACGAGGTGACAGTGTTACCAAACAGAATCAGGAGTGGCATAAGAGATACAACGAATTGAACGAACCTAAGGAAAAAAAGGAATAATGGAATTATAAATTCTACACAATTGCAAATTTTTTAAAATAATTATTTTCATAACTGTTGTTACATGTTTGATATTTTTGATGATTGTAAAACTTAAACATATTACAATTCTTTGATACATATTAAGAAAAATAAAGTTGCTTACAACAAATTCGCATTATAATAAAAACAAGCAAAAGTGTTTCTTTGATACCCTCCACATGGGTTTTACGTTTACATTATATCTGGACTTATTGCACTATTTAAAACAAATGTAAACAAAATATTTTAAAAAGTAAACAATTTGATAATTTTAATACTAAATTATTACAACAAATACACTGAATTTTTAAACATTTTTCTAGGTGTCTTCATAATTTTGGATATACTTATCTTGGCACAATTATGTCCGATTTACCCCATTTTCATAGCTACCTGCTAGAAATAATGACTAACAATATTATCATAACTTTACCCAGATAAATGGTTCATTTTGTGAATGAGCGTGTTTTCAACAGACAGACGGACGGACATCGCTATATCGACTCGAGTTGTTATAAGGACCAAGAATATATATACACTTAATGGGGTCGCAAATGCATTTTTCGATGCATTACAAACGGTATGACAAACATATATATAGCCTCTGCACAGCGATGTGGCGATTATAAAAACGAAAGTGCATATACATCATATTATAGATTTTTTATTTAAACGTTAAATATGGATACGCAATAAATTTAATGTTCAACTCGCACATCAATCCTAATCAGTTTCGAAGTGTTATCTATTCCTTTTCCTTTAGTTTTGGGCCGACATAATTTTGTACTTATAAAAGGCGCTGTTATAAAAACTCTTAATGCCAGGGTATTACGAGTTTGTTCTTATTTTTTTGTAACTACCAACTTCGTTGTTTCGCACCTCAAGAAGGGGGAAAAAATATAAGAATTTTACAAAGGCTTTTTTATACCCCCCACACCAGTGTGAATGCTATATTTATATGAGGACTAGGTCGAAAAATAGACCAACCCTGACCGTATTTGGTAAAGACAATTATTTTTTCAAAAACATAACCAAACCAAATTTGAGAAAAATCTATGAAAATTTTTATTTTTTGATACATTTAACTGAAGTTCGGGAAGCAACTTTATATGGGGGCTATGACTAAGAATTGTCCTACACTCTTTTTGGGCTACTGATTAATGGGTGTAATAACCTCATACTTGAATCTTATGGCAATTTAAGTCGATCTCATAGGGATCATTTCAATGGTAACTAGGTCTGAACATGAACCGATTTCCACCAATTTCAACAGTGTTCATCCTATGGCCGATAGAAGCTTACATATATACTAAATTTCATCAAAATATATTCAAATTTGCGACCTGTTGTTTGATTACAAGGTTTACATGGACACTCTGACAGACGAAAGACGGACGGACAGACGGACTGACGGTACAAATAAAGATGGGTCTAGGTCAACTATTTTTGGTAGTTACAAACATCAGCAAAAACTCATTATACCCTGACCTCAGTAATTATGGTAATTCAAATAAATACGTTTTTATGTTCTGTGACCCAATTTAGCACCTCGTCATCAAAAACGAAATGAAGGTTTTCCTTCCAACATGTTGGAAATTTCATTTTAGATGTCAAATGTTGCCAGGGGTTACAAAATTTTTCATAAAATATGTTTTTATACCACTGACAGTAATTGACAACAATTGACATTGAAAATAATATAATGACAACCATGTTGTGCTGAATCTTTGATACCCTCCGCCTGGATTTCACGTTTTCATTAATATCTGGACTTAGTACACTATTTATAACAAATGTAAACAAAGTATTTGAAAACGTACGAGAACGGTGCCAGAACAACCCGACCGGACGTATAGTTGTCGGCATTATTTTGAACAAAATTACTACGGTGAAAGGTGGCAACCTTATAAAACATGTTTTAAGTTGCAATGCGCCACGTTGTTTATTATTTTTTTGGGAGCCATCAAAAGTAAACGATGTCAGAAAAATTGCAAACATGAAAAACAATTGCCACAGTTTTCAATATGTACTTTCATTTGAAAGGTATAAGTCCAACCAATATTAAAGCTTAGCTATATTCTACTTTGGAGGAGTCTGGTCCTTTGTTTACGACTATAAAATATTAGGTGGCAGAGTTTAAACGAAGCCGTAAGAGCCACAATGGTTAAGAAAATCCACAAAATGGTATTGGATGATCGTCGGTATTGGCATTGGACGTCGTTGTGATGTTGTTTCAATAGAGTGTAACCATGGACAAGGACTGGGTGCAACACTTCACACCTGAGATAACGAAATAATTAAAATAGTGTACTGAAATGGGAGAATCGTGTCCAAAAGAAGGCGAAGACAAATCCATTTGCGGGCAAGGTTATGGCGTCTGTTTTTTGGGATGCGCTTGGTGTAATTTTTTTGATTATCTTCAAAAAGGAAAACAATAAACGGCGAGTATTGCGCTAACTTATCGCAGCATTTAAGCGATGAAATTAATAAAGATGCCGCATTTGGTGAAAAATAAAGTGTTTTTCATCACTACATCGACTACTGCGAGGGCCAAAATCCGTGAATTAAAGTTCGAATTGCTTTTTACGCACTCTATTCGCCAGATTTATTTCTATTCGGATTATTTTCTATTTCCAAACTTTAAAAAAAATAGCTCGTTGGTAAAAGATTTGCCAACAATGAAGAGGTGGAGTCTGCGGTTGATGGCTGCTTTAAGGAGCTACAAAGTTCTTATTACAAACAGGGTATCGAAGCTATTGAAGATTATGTTGAGATATAAAGAAAAACCGCCTTCCTAAACAATGTGATAAACTTAACTAGCAGATTCCAGCACTCGAAATTCCAGTGCAAATTCTAGGAAATTTTATTTTTTCATTTAATAAAGACCCTAAAAGTATGCTTCACAATTCAATTCATTTTAAATGAAGAAAACAAATTTAACACATTAACACAAACACATTAACAAATTTAATAAACACACACATAGCATTGTATAATTTTATGTATGTGTTAGTAGCAACTTTAAACGATCATAACTCCAAAAAATATCCCAGATGATGAAAATCTGTAAATCTGGGTAACAGCTAAAAAGAAATACCTTTCAAATGATAAATTTTTTGTCAAAATCGGGGAAAAACTGTGAAACTTACATCGGTCACAAGAAATCGCCTTGCCTATTAATATTATAGATACTAAATTAGTACAAAAAAACACACTGAATTTTTAGAATTTTTTTAGAGGTGTCTCCGTATTTTATGCCATAATGTTGCCCGATTTACCGCTTTTTAAATATCAATGTGCTCGAAATAATGATTTTAATGATTTTACCCAGGTAAATTATTTATTTTGTGAATGAGTGTGTTTTCAACAAATAGATAGTAAGACAGACGGACATCACTACATTGACTCGAGTTGTTTTAAGAATATATATACTTTATGGGGTCGCGAATCCATTTTTCGATGTGTTACAAACGGAATGACAAACCGATATTGCATACCCTCTGTAAAGTGGTGTGGAGGTTTTAAAAACTGAACAACTTTCTAAAAAACTCATAAAAGATAAAATGTTTTATTGAATATTTCCAATACGCGGACATTGCCGGACATGTTCAACATAGCGTTAGATACGCCCCTTTAAACCTTTTACATGATACTAGCAGATTCTAGCGCTCGAAATTCGAGTCCAATTTTTGTGCAATTTTATTTCTCAACTTAGCCAATTTGGTTTATTATTATTGTGAATGAAGATAACAAAACTCATTAACAAACACATTAACAAATTTAATACACACACTTAGCATATCTATAATTTTATGTGTGTGTTAGTAGCAACTTTAAATGCAATTTACTCAAAATAAAGGAAAAAATTAAAAAATCTGTAAATCTGGTGAACAGCTATAAAGAAATACCTTCCAAATAAAATACTTTTGGTTCAAATTGGGATAAAACGGTAGAACAAAACATCGGTAACAAAAAATCACCTAGCCTATTAATATCATAGATGTAGTTGGAAGAAATGTGAAAAATTTTGAAAAACTTAAAAGAGTTTTTTTTAAACAAAAGGGGGAGGTTGCCGAAAATATCATGAAATATTATAAAATTGTCCTAAGCAATGAAGCGCATTGCAACAAATGCATCCCCAATGTGTCAATGTTTGGTGCTGATTTTTTTTGCTGGAGGCATATTTCTTCGAAAATGATGCTGGTCAAGCAGTGACTGTTACTGGTGCATGATGTGGCGACCTGACAACAGAACTTTTTTGTCTAAATTGGATGGTATTGATGTGAGTGACATGTGGTTTCAACAAATGATTGCATATATGGCAGGAAAGCCGGTGAGGCTGTTTGTTCAATGTATTGTTCCATATATAACCATATCCTGTATACTTTATGATTAAAAAAAAAACAATGCATGGTAAAAAATTTGTTTTCTGTTTTATTGAAATCTTGCGTCAATTTTAGGACACTCTTTAGATTTAATTACATGCTAAATTTTTTTTTAAATAATTATTCCTATTGTATTTTTTGTCATGTAATCCTAAAAAAATTTTTCAAAAACCTCTCTGGACCTCCTTGGAATACTAGGAAACTGGCTAGTGTCAAGAATAAAAATAAATATTACAAAAAAAAAAAACTAAGAAAACTCTTGTTGGTCATGAAAAATACTCCATTTGTCGTGCCGAATATAATACTCTGAATAATTCATGTTATTTAAACTATTTGAACAAAATGAAAAATAATTTTAAACGATATCCGAAGTCATTCTACAAACTTGTTTTGAAATTCCTACATAATGAATCCTGTGATGATACTATTGTATGCAATTTATTTGCTGACTTCTTCTCTACTACTTACTTCGATGCAACTTTTGATGATTCTAATATCTGCTCATATACACTGACCGCTACTCAAATGATATCCATTCCTTCTCTTGCTATGACTGTGGTTTCTAATGAATTGAAAAAACTTATATTTTCCTGCAACAGGGGTCCAGATAAAATTCCGTCCTGTATTTTAATAAAATGTGCTGCTGTTTTAGCTGTACCATTAACACTCATGTTTTATACGTCAATTAAATACGATTATTTTCCCAATATGTGGAAGGATTCATTCATTATTCCACTATTCAAATCTATTAAGTATTCTACCTAAAATTTTTGAAAAAATTATAACGGATTATCTATGTCATCAAGTAAACACGTTAATATCTCCCTTCCAACATATGGTTTCCAAAAAAGATCTTCAGCCTCTACAAATCTATTACAATTTACTACAATTGTCAATCGTGGTTTTCTTTAACGAAAACAAACAGATGCAATTTATACTGACTTCAGCAAGGCTTTTGATAAAGTCAATCATAAACTTCTTCTTAAGAAATTACAAATCTTAGCGCAAGTTGGATATATTCTTATTTAACCAATAGAACACAAAAAATATGTTTTAAAAATGTCACTAGATCAAGGCAGCCATCTTGGACCGCTTCTTTTTTCTTTGTTTATAAACGATCTTCCGAATGTTATTCGTTTTTCAAACATCTTGATGTATGCGGAGGATGTCAAAACTTTCTTCTGTTATAATCAATTGAATTCATTTTATTCTTGGCGTAATTTAAATTTAATGGAGCTGAACCTTAAAAAGTGTAAATATATGCGTTTCGTCACAAAGAGGCCGATATCTGTTAACTACATATCGCACCTGTACCTCTAATGTGAGGCAACTCAAAATTTTTCAATTTTCACTTTTTGCAAGAAAACGATACACACTGGTCATATCTATCCACTGTAAAAATCTTACATCGGTTTCTCTAGTCTTTAGCAACAAAAAAAAAAAAATACAGTTGTAACCCTCTTTGTGTTATAAGAGTAGCTTCTTTAGTTGCACCCAAAAAACTTGTTATTTTTGATGATCACTGAAAAAATCGCAAAAACAACTACTGTTGTATACCTATTCTTCGCAATTCTTTACAACGAAACAACTGTTTTTAAATTTTATAGTAAATATTAAAAAAACTGTTTTTTGCCTCTACTGAAAATTTTTAAATTTTGAGTTGATCACTTTAGAGGTACAGGTGCGATATGTGCTGGGTGATTATTGTCTCGATAAAGTAGATAACTTTATAGATCTTGGTGTTTTATTGGATCACAAGCTGAGCTTTATTCCTCATATAACAATTACTGTCAACAAAGACAGAGGTGTACTTGGTTTCATAAAACGTTGGGTTAAAGAGTTCAATGATCCCTATGTCACCAAAATTTTATGTACGTCATTTGTGAGACCTATCCTGGAATATGCTTCTATAATTTGGGACCCAAGTCTGGAATCTGTGCAGAAACAATTCCTTTTGTTTTGTCTCCGGAGTTTAAACTTCAATCCAAGTAATCTTCCATCCTATACCAGCAGACTTGCCCTTATTAAGCTACCAAGTTTAAAAAGCCGGAGAACTATGCTAAATGTTTCAGTTCTTCTTAATATAATTAATGCTGATGTTTGTTCTAGTTTCCCGATTAACAACATATCATTCAACATTCCTCAACGACCAACACGTTACTTCTCACCTTTATCCGTACAGTTCTATAGAGCTAATTGAGCAAATGCAGAACCTCTCAGGAGAATGTGTATTCAATTTAATGAACCTTATAGATTTATTGATTTCACATTAAATACTTATCTAATTAAAAGTAAAATAATACGTTTTCTAAATTCATGAATAACAATGTACTAAAATTAATTTTAAAATGTTTTTATTTGTAAATAGTCTGTAAGAATTAATTCCATAGACCAATATACAAATATATAAATAAATAAAATAATATGTATATAAAATTATTGAGCAAAGTCCCTGCAATTTAATAAAAAATTGTATTTTATTTTATTTTATTTATTTTATTTTATTTTATTTTATTTATCTTATTTTATTTATTTTATTTTATTTTGTTTTATTTTATTTTATTTTATTTTATTTTATTTTATTTTATTTTATTTTATTTTATTTTATTTATCTATTTTATTTATTTTATTTTATTTATTTTATTTATTTTATTTATTTTATTTATTTTATTTATTTTATTTATTTTATTTATTTTATTTATTTTATTTATTTTATTTATTTTATTTATTTTATTTATTTTATTTATTTTATTTATTTTATTTATTTTATTTATTTTATTTATTTTATTTATTTTATTTATTTTGTTTATTTTATTTATTTTATTTATTTTATTTATTTTATTTATTTTATTTATTTTATTTATTTTATTTATTTTATTTATTTTATTTTATTTATTTTATTTATTTTATTTATTTTATTTATTTATTTTATTTATTTTATTTATTTTATTTATTTTATTTATTTTATTTTTTATTTTATTTTATTTTATTTTATTTTATTTTTAGTTTATTTTATTTTATTTTATATTATTTTATTTTATTTTATATTATTTTATTTTATTTTATTTTATTTAATTTATTTTTTTATCCTGGTATATCCTTGAAGATTTCCAATAATTTAAACTTGTAATATTATATATTGATGGTAATAATATATGGATAAACATATTTAAATTGCACATAACTAGCTTTATTAGTTTAGTGGCAACAATAACTTTAAGTTATTGCCTTAAAATAATTATATAATGTTATTAATTCATCACCATCCAACAAACAACAACGTGTTTGCTCATCCATAAACAAACATTAGAAACTAATGACCATATGTAGTAAAACAGTTTTTCATTTATCGCTTTGTTTCATTTTTATGTGACTCAAAACCCGATTTTACCCACGACGTAATTATATTAAATTATGTGGACATAAGGACAAAAAATATATGAAACTTTAAGACCCGGTAGCAACCCTTTACCACAATGGAAACAAATTTTTAAAATCATGTGCTAAAATAAAAAATATTTAGATTACCCCATAGAAAAAATTTTTTTTTTTTTATAAATCACCCTAATATTTATATTAGTCACTAAACTACTCGGGGGTCGAATCGTCGCATTCGTTATCGAAATTTTTCGATTAAAATTTTTTTATTTTCCAAAATAAAATACTAGAAGTATTTTTACTCTGTTACAGCTAACGAGTTATGGTCCATAGTTAATAGTAAATGTGAAACGAGGTCTGACGATTGTCCGTCTTCTTTAAATATTAAACCAAACTATGGAATTTCGATTGATTTTACTCGATATCGAATGCGACGATTTGCCCCCCTGGTTTTCATTATTTTATTTTGATTACAAATCTCCAACTCCAGGAAATTGTTACAGATATTTGTTTATGTTTCTTTTGTTTGCAAATAACGACAAATTGTTTCAAAAATTATATTAGTAACAGATTCATTTATAGCTATGGGTAGTTCGATTTCTTTTTCGGATTATTTATTATCTTCAAGTTTCAAACAACTCCATCTCCATCTCTCATTTGTACCAAGTAAATGATTCATACTCTTTAAATGCGAGGTCATTGGGCAAGCTTTCAATCAAATCAATGATTGCGTTTTTTTGTTGGTATTTATATAAATGTGGCCATTCATTTTTTTATATAAATAAGTTTATTTTTTGTGTTGGCACAACAAATGTATTAAAGTTTGTTGATTTGGACGAAACAAAAGGTTTAGATATAAAAAAAGTTCTTTATAAATGTAGTAATTATTATAAAAATTTCAAGCAAAATCAGAATTCTTTATAACCGCCGTTTGTTATAAAAGTTTATGACTGTAGTTGAAAAGTTCGTTTCTTAAGTCTTTTGTCATAATCGACATTGTTTTTAAAAGTTTGCTTTAAGTCAGTGGAAATTCACGACATAAAAAGTGAGTGCGAAAAAATCTTGACACATCAACTTTTCGGTCAATTTAGAAACATAGAAAAATAATTCCATAGGCATATAGCAATACTGCCATTCCTATCGAAGGTCTTCGAACGCATTTATATACAGATAAGCCAGCATCTTTATGAAAACTCACTACTTACTGATAGGCAATCAGGTTTTAGGCCAAAGCACAGTTGCATCTCTGCTCTTGTTGATTTCTTAGAGGAGATAAGAACTAAATTAGATAACAAGATGATGTCATTTTTGGTTCTACTGGATCATTCTAAAGCTTTCGACACAGTGTAGCACTCGCCAGTTTTTCTTTAAGCTTAAAAATATGTGAAATTTTTCACCTGCTGCTACAAAGCACATACCTTAATGGTAGTAGTCAATTTATTTACAATGGCGTACTTGGTCCACTTTTGTATTTAATATGACTTATCTTTACAACTAAACTACTGTGAATTACAAATCTATGCAGATGATGTGCAGCATTACATCAGTGGTATGCCATAAACTGCATAATAAAACTAATGAAGATTTTAAAAAAGTATCTAGATGGACATCAGCCAATGGATTTTTTTAAACGCGAAGAAGTCAAAAGAAGTCTACCAACCACTCTACCACCACTACTTTTAGATAACTCAACTATTGAGGTTACTAAAGCTGCCAAGAACCTCAGGATAATTTTTAACAAAAAATATTAACTGGTCTGATCATGTAAATGCTGCCTGTGGTAAATCGCATGGTATGCTAAAAACTCCGTTGTAAATTGTAACTTATAACAATGTTGCCAGATATATATTTGGCCGTAAAAAATTTTACGGAATCTGTAAAATGCCGAACTAAAAAAAAAAAAACACAAAGCAACCGGATTATCTTTATAAAAGGCTACAATTTTCCCGATCAAATAGAGGGAATAAAATAAACTCAATTCGGTATCAAAAACAATTATCTGAAAGACACTTTTTTGTAGCAACTATAAAACTTTGGAACCAACTACATCATAATATACAAACCATTAGCAATGCCAAGCTCTTTAAAACAGCAATATTTTGCCACTTAATTTTTTGGGTTACACTTAAATTTTTTTTTCTTTCTTAAACATTTCTCCACCTGGTATCGATGGTATTAATAACAGATGTCTTAAAGCTCTTCCAATAAAGCGATTAAATATTTAAATTTGTTACTGTTGTTAAATTTTGTTGTTAAATTTTTTACTGTTAAAAAACCTGGTAAGCAATCAGATTCATCATCTTCATATCGTCCAATAAGCCTATTGTCGAGTATTAGTAACGTTTTGGAAAATGTCATTTAAGGTAAATTAGCAGATTTCATAGGGAACAATAATATAACTCCACCTTATCATTATGGGTTTCGAAGGGAACAGAACACAGTACATCCGCTAATAAGAATAAGAAATTTAGTCAAAACCAACTTTTACCATACAAAAATTAATCGACATGGTTGTTCTAGACGTCAAAGCAGCCTATGATTCAGCTTGGCATGAAGGTATCATTTTTAAAATGATAAACTTAAACTTTCCTACAGATCTAATTAAAATAATCCATAGTTTCCTCACCTCCCGTACTTTAAAATTATATATTAGTTCACACTTTTCTAAGCGATAATCTGTTTTCTGGTTGTGCCCAAGGTTAATGTTTATCACCTGTCCTATATCATATATATATACCCCCGATTTTCCAGAGTTTGACTATTGCACCTTATCAATTTTCTCTGGCGATACAGCAGTATTATTCTCTGGAATTTCACTGACGGATATTTTATCATATGTATAATATTAATAGGCAAGGCGATTTCTTGTGACCGATGTTTTGTTCTACCGTGTTATTCCGATTTTGATCAAACGTATATTATTTGAGAGGTATTTCTTTTTAGCCGTTTTGCAGATTTACAGATTTTAAAATTTTTTCTTTTATTTTGAGTAAATTGCATTTAAAGTTGCTACTAACACATACATAAAACAATTAAGAAAATTATAGTCGGTCTAGACCGACTATACGATACCCTATACCATGCGTTTAGAAACCCTATCTCTTAGGCCCAACTAACTGGACATAGAAAATAAGCAAAAACCAAATTTGAGTGGGATTTTTATTAATTTTTTTGGCTGCAGATATGAAAAAGTTCATATCGGATGCTATATCTGTATGGGAACTAGGTCCAAAAATGGACCGATCCTGATCATGTTTCGTAAAGTCTCTTGTATTTTGTAAAAATTTATACAAACAAAATTTGAGAAGAATCAGTGCAATATTTTTGTTTTTAAATAGATTTAAGTGAAAATCGGGAAGCATTTCTATATGGGGCCAAAGGGATCATTTTTGGACTACTCATTAATGGATGTAATGAACGCATATAAACCCAATTTGAGTAAGATCTTTATGACAATTTGGATCTTATAACAATTTATGTCGATTTCATAGGGGTAATTTGTATGGGGGCTAGGTCTGAACATGGACCGATTCTCACCAATTTCAATAGCGTTCATCCCATGGCCGATAAAAGCTTATATACCAAATTTCATCAAAATATATTCATATTTGCGACCTGCAGTTTGATTACAAGGTTTACATGGACACACAGACGGACGGACGGACGGACGGACATTGTTAAATCAACTCAGAAAGTGATTCTGATTCGATCGGTATAATTAAAGATGGGTCTAGGTCAAATATTTTTGGTTGTTACAAACAGCAGCACAAAGTCATTATACCCAAACCACATAGTGGTATAGGGTATAATTATACAATGCTACATGTGTCTTTATTAAATTTGTTAATGCGTTTGTAATAAAAATGAGTTTGTTTTTTGTGTTGATTTGCGAATTGGCTATAATTGATTAGCATGTCTTTAGGGTCTTTATTTAATGAAAAAATAAAATTTCCTAAAATTTGCACTCGAATTTCGAGGGCTGGAATCTGCTAGTTTTAATAATTGGAAAATATGTGTTAGTTTCGAAAAACACATAATCGTTATACTTTACGAGGAATTGTAAGGACTGCTCCACCCCACGGGGGTATTCCCAAGATGAATTTCAAGTGTCTTATACCATATATAATAAATAAAGTTAATATATTAACCCGCATCTTATATTCATTCATAAACAGAAAGCCAGCCTCAGCATTGGTAGCAATATACTTATCCTTAAGACTATAAATATTCATAGCTGTCATATTTTATCCAGCCCCTGTGTGGTCATCTAGCGTAAAATGCCATATTAGGAAGCTTCAAGTGGCTCAAAATAAATTATTAAAAACAATATATCTGTGGTCACAAGCATTAACCGTCTAAGTCGAAAATCATGCTTTCGAGAAAAATAACTGTTTATATAAATGTAATGGGGCTTCATTACGACTTAGGTCAGTATGTTTTCATTAAAAACTTCACATAAATATAAAGCGTTTTTAGTAGAACATGATAGCATACTTAACTCAAATCGTTCTTAAGTCGACTTAGGCGGTTATCGCTTGTGACCACAGATATAATCTGCTTTGGTTCTTTTCTACTGCAAGACTTGACGATATTGCAGGTCTGGAATTAGTTACTGATAATATAAATAGACTTACCCTAAATTTCAATATTAGATGTTTAAATTTAGATTTATTCATATTAATGACCTGGCGTCATCTTAGGAATTCATCTAGTCTGTAGTTATTGGTAGTTTTTTTGAATAAAAATGTAAATATACAAAATAATTTTATGAATATTGTTAGTGTTAAGGTTGAAAAAGAAAAATTCTTGAACACTTAAGAAAGAAAGTATAAATGTACAAAAATGTAAATATTATCTAAAAATAAAATTAATTGAATTGAATTGAATAAACATTTTTCAATATTTGCTTCTCTTCTTGTCTGTCTCCAGAAAAAGAAAACATTGGATCGATTTTTAGCCCTTTTCGCGTGATACAATCCAGCTGAATCTTTGCAGGTAGACTATAAACAATGGGACTATAATATAAAACTTTTTATGTGTTAGTTTTTATTTCTCTATTAATTAATTCATTTAAAATAAACATTTATGTGTATTTTTTTAAAATTAGAATTATTAAAATTATTCTTTAATTATGTCATATTATATTATGCTTTTTTATTTTATATTAAATTAAATAACACTTTCTGTCTTATGCCTTTTTCTCTTTTCTGACAAAAAATGTCGCATCTTATTTGCACTTTTTTCGAAAAGTGTATTATTTATTTATTCTAAATTAAGAGCAACCTAATTTTATACACCAATCTGAAGTTGGTTGGTTAAATAAATACATAAATAAAAAGGAAATGAGCAATTAATTTCTGAAAGGCAGGTACAATATATGGTGCCTTTTAAGTCTTCTGATTTCGTCTGTATCATCGAGGAGCGCAATAGCTAGTGTTGACTTAACCTTTCTTAATAGGTCTCGTTAAATCTTCTAATTTTATCTTTCACCTTTGGAATACGGAGATCGTTGTGTATAGTATTATTAGATCCAAACCACGGGGCGTGTACTATTGATCGTAGCGTTCTTGATTGGTACCTTTGTAGTATTTCAATATTTGAGTTGCTGGCTGTTCCCCATAGTTGGATTCCATAAGTCCAAACAGGTTTTAAAATGGTTTTATACACGATTACTTTATTTTCTAGGATTAGTTTTGATTTTGGTCCAAGAAGCCAATATAGTCTTTTAGTTTTGATATTTAATTGTTGTTTCTTTGTTTTAATATGAGTCTTCCATGTCAATCTCCTGTCTATATTCATTCCTAAGTATTTAACGCAGTCATGTTGTGGAATTGAATTATTACTTAAGCGAACAACAGGACAATTCCCTCGGCGTAAAGAAAAAGTGATATGTGATGATTTTTCAGTGTTGATTTTAACTTTCCATTTGCTTAACCATGTTTCAATGACGTTCAATTCTTGCTGCAATAAATTCGATGCATTATTTGGGCAAGTATCTGATGCTAGAATCGCTTTATCATCTGCATAAGTTGCAATTAAAATATTTTCGTTAATTGGCATGTCCGACGTAAATATGGTGTAGAGAGTTGGTCCAAGTACACTGCCTTGAGGGACTCCTGCTTTTATGCAACGTATTTGAGAAATCTCGGAGTTAACTTTAACATAGAAACTTCTATCTGTTAAATAGGATTTTATCAATAAATAACAGGTAAGAAAATTATAGTCGGTCTAGACCGACTATATGATACCCTATACCATGCGTTTAGAAACCCTATCTCTTAGGCCCAACTAACTGGACATTGAAAATAAGCAAAAACCAAATTTGAGTGGAATTTTTATTAATTTTTTTGGCTGCAGATATGAAAAAGTTCATATCGGATGCTATATCTATAAAGGGACTAGGTCCAAAAATGGACCGATCCTGATCATGTTTGGTAAAGTCTCTTGTATTTTGCAAAAATATGTACAAACAAAATTTGAGAAGAATCAGTGCAATATTTTTGTTTTTTAATAGATTTAAGTGAAAATCGGGAAGCAGCTCTATATGGGGCCAAAGGGATCATTTTTGGACTACTCATTAGTGGATGTAATGAATGCATACAAACCCAATTTGAGTAAGATCTATATGTCAATTTGGACCTTATGGCAATTTATGTCGATTTCATATTGGTAATTTGTATGGGGGCTAGGTCTGAACATGGACCGATTCTCACCAATTTCTATAGCGTTCATCCCATGGCCGATAAAAGCTTATATACCAAATTTCGTCAAAATATATTCATATTTGCGACCTGCAGTTTGATTACAAGCTTTACATGGACACACAGACGGACGGACGGACGGACATTGTTAAATCAACTCAGAAAGTGATTCTGATTCGATCGGTATAATTAAAGATGGGTCTAGGTCAAATATTTTTGGTTGTTACAAACAGCAGCACAAAGTCATTATACCCAAACCACATAGTGGTATAGGGTATAAAAAGGCGTTGAAAGCAAGTTTTTTAGTTTGAAGCATAACCCATCATGCCAAACTTTATCAAACGCTTGTTGTACATCGAGAAAAACTCCTGAACAATATCTTTTGGTTTCCAATGTATCTCTTATAAAAGCTATGATACGATGGCATTGCTCTGGAGTTCCATGCTTATTCCGAAAACCAAATTGGTATTCCGGAATGATGTTTAGTTCATCTAGGACTGGCAACAATCTTTTCAATAATATTCTTTCAAATATTTTGGAGAATATGGCCAGTAGGCTTATTGGTCTATAGGATGTAACTTTATTCTCTGGTTTATTTGGTTTGTTAACCATAACAATCTCTGCACACTTCCATTGAGAGGGCTTAATCTTAAAATAGCATTATATAAGTATGTGAGATGTATAATAGCCTTTTTTGTCAGAGTTTTGATAACTTTTCCATCTATATTGTCATAACCTGGAGACTTTTTCACGTTTATTTCCTTAATTTGTTCGATTACTTCATTCAGAGAGAGAGATGTGTTTAATCGGCCAATCCATAGGACAAGGACAATTTAGAAAATCAATTATTTCATATCGGAACGATTTGTAAATGAGTGGAGTTGAAAAGTGCTTTGTAGATGGTTGACAAATGCTTCTGCTTTTGCTTTGCCTGTTTTACACCAAACTCCATTGTTGTCCTTTATTGGAACATTTCGTTTAGTTGGACGTTTTATGTATTTTGTTGCTTTCCACAAAGAAAACTCAGAGTTGTTGTTGTTATTTGGATCAAGGTTAGAAAGAAAGTAACCAAGCTGCTCATTTTTCAACCTATGGAGGGCAATTTTAAGGTCTTTAGCAGCTTTGTTAAAGATCTGTTTATCGTAAGGGTTTCTACTAATTTGCTACACTTTTCTAAGCCTTCTTTTATTTCTTAAGAGCTCTCTGATTTCAGATGTTAAAATTAACTGATTAAAATTTCTCTGGTCTGTATAATTTGGAGTTGATAAAAATGCTGCATTATGATCAGGTTATTGAAATTCTCAATTGCATCATCAATTTCATCTGGGGTTTTTATTGAAATACTAAGATTCACATTTCTCTCAATCCAAGTGGCAAAAGATTTTAAGTCAGTTTTGCTAGTAAGAATAGAACTTGGTAGTATCTATATTTACTTTTTTACACCAATTATATTTTTTTTCGCCAAATCCGTCTGCTAATTAATTGTTATGATTTTTTGAGAATTCAATTTGAATCTGATAAGATAAATGGAATATAGATAATAAATAGATAATTTGAGTCAAAGTTTACGGCCACATCAAGGCACTCTAGAGGTAGTTTGTGATTTTTTAAACCGATTTACACTTGCTAGAAAAAGTATCCGTACACCTTAAATTAAAACTGTAATACTATAAAAAAATAAGAAAAAATAAACTAAGATGAATTTTATTTCTAATAAATTACTAAGTTAGTTTTTAGTTTTTTAAGTTATTTAAAGCTTATTGCCTTTTACATATTTTATAAAAACAAAAAAAAAAACGTAAAAAAATAATTATAAGAAAAAGTATTCGTACAGTGGAAATATTTGTATATGAAAACTAAATTTACATTAGGACCTCTGTGAGGCGATTTGGCATCGATTTTATAATATTATCTTTACTTTTTTACCCCACTCATCCTAATTGACGCTTTTTAACGTACTTTAAGGGATATATTATGCTGATGTATTGTGCGCTGCAATAAATCCCACAAATTAAGATCGAGCGATTGGGGTGGTGATTTCGATTGCTTTTTGTATTATACAGCAACCACATCTTGACATTGTGCGCCTTTTTTTTTGGATCATTGTCCTGTTGGAACCAAAAATCTTTTCCAGGGCCCATTTTTATGCATTTTGTTTTAAAATTGTTATGCTTCCCATTAAATTTAAAATAGAAGTTTTCTCCATTTGGAAAAATTTTAATAATATAGATGTTTAATATAAATTTTTTTTCTTGCTTTTCGGTATTCAATACCGGAATTCCGGTATTGCATTTCACAGTACAGAAATTCCGGTATTAATTTGTCGCTCCGGTATTGCACATCCTAGACACAAGTATACAGGGAATAATGATTTTTTAAAATAACAACGCGTGTGTTATATTGTTTAAAAGACAAACAGACTTATAATGCCAAACAGACGGACGGATGGATATCGCTAAATCGACTCAGAAAGTGATTCTGAGCCGGCGTAATAATATACCCATGCCAAACTTTATGATGACGTACCTTATGTAAAACACTTATTTTCAAACAAAATTTCCACAAATTGTCCTTCTTTGACCACTTTTATTATTATTATTATTTATTTATTTTTTGTATAAAACTACATGTTGTTTAAGTGTTAATATTAACTTCGGTAAGCTAGCTTTATGACGCTTTAAATATCACTCATACAGCTAGATAACCAAAGAGAACATAACGCCTTTTCATTTGAATTCTCCTCCAGATTTGGTAAACATTTGCCACTTTTTAACACTTTTTTTTATAACACAATTACTTGTTCAATAACTAGTTCGAACGTTTTAAAACGCTAATATTAATGTGTTAATTGAATTTAATTAACATTTAACAAACGTAACGTCATTGACTTGTATGTATGCACTAAATAAAAATAAAAAAATAGCTTCAAAAAAATATTACAATAATAAATATATAAAATTAATGAAAAAAAATTCCAGTAACGTCTTGCTGAAAACAAAAGAAACAAAAAAAAAAAAAAAATTAAACTAAACCAATTTATCAGAAAAATTGTAAACGTTTAAAAACTACAAAATGACAAATACAAAAGAAAACGTGCCGTGAATGGCCAAAACCAAAAAATAGGCCCACATTATACCGCCAACGCTTCATGTTGTTTTTAAATGATTCAAATCTTGTATTATGATTTGAAAGTTAAATTGTTATAAAGTGTATGAGAAAGTAGATGGTCATTAAATTGAAAGAATCAGTCAGAGTTCGTTTTAGTTAGCAGATGTTGTATATTTACACCATTTCAAATATGATAATGATTTAATAATTTTTTACAATTTAGTATTCAAATTTAAGGGAAATGATTTTAATTATGTTGGACAGTCATTAACCCACTTTGAATTTCCAATTAAATTTGTTAATTATGGGAATATTGTACACTCAATTAGACATGGTTAACAATTTAAGTTGAAACTTTACTCAGAAATATTTTTCATAGAGCTTAATATATTTTTTTAAAATAAATAAATGATTTTATTACTTACAAAAAATAGATAAATTAAATGATTAGATTATCTTATTATCTCTGATAAAAATTTTACTTTTTAATTAAAATTGAAAAAAATACCTCATGTTTAAGCTGCTCTAACTGCTCAATGATCACATGGAAGTTTAGGTTTTCTACTATTAGATAATATTTTTAAAAGTATGCGGTTTTTTCCTAGAAAGTTTTTTATTTATGAATACTTAAAAAAAGAAACATGTTTTCAATTTCTTGCAATTTCTGGTAATACTTAAAACAAACTGTTTTATTTAATATAAGCAAATTCCTGATTAAATGGAATACCTGATTATGTGTGAGGTTCTCATAATATTTTGCGTAGAAAAATTTTATTTTTACATTTATCATAGAGACGTAGGTATCCATGTATCAGTATTCAATAAAATCTAAAGACATTAATTCTAACAAGTGTTAAATGCCGAATCTTTGATCACTCTACCTGAGTTTTACGTTTACACTAACAGCTGGACTTATTGAACTATTTATAACAAATGTAAACTAAACGTTTTAACAAGTAAACAATTTGATAAAGTTAATACTAAATTATAACAACAAACACACTGAATTTTTAGAATTTTTTGAGAAGTGTCTCCATATTTTCAGCCACATCTTGGCACAGTGATGCCCGATTTACTCAATTTTTAATCGTCTCGAAATAAGGACAAATAATATCTAGGTAAATATTTTATCTTATGAATGATCGTGATTTCAACATACAGACGGACAGTGGTTTCGAGGTTATAAAAACGACTATTATCGAGTGGAAATTTTATACAATTGCCTTAAATTATTTTCATTAATAAAACTTAATTAAAAGTATTAACTATTTTTTGGTTTTTAAACAAAAATATTTATTATTTAAATGAGAACACTGATTTGTCAATTTATTTTAGTTTGGTTAAACTAATTATGCCTTAAACCACTATGTGGTGAGGGTATAATGAGTTTGATCTGATATTTGTAACAACTAAAAATTCTTCACCTAGACCCAGCTTTAATTATACCGATCGACTCAGAAACACTTTTTGATTCCATTTAGCGATGTCCATCCATCCGTCTGTCTGTCTGTCCATCTATCTGTGTGACTATGTAAACCTTGATATAAATATGTTTTTATGAAATTTGGTATATAAGCTTTTGTCCAGACCTAGCCCGATCTGAATTTCCATAAGATCCAGATTATCATATATCTAGTCGAAAAAAAACCCTGTGAGATAATTTTTAGTCACACTTCCCATATAAATTTGCTTCACGACATTCACTTTGAGCTATCAAAAAACAAAAAATATTGCTTAGATCTTTCTCAAATTTGTTTTATATTTTTTTTGAGTAGATTAAGTGGTAATAATCGCTCTATTTTTTGATCTGATCCCCATTGAAAAACAGAATCCAGCATTAAATTTTTCATATATGTATGCAGGACGCTAATTAATAACAATGCCACTCAAGCTTGGTTTATTCTATATCCAATTATGACCAACTGATGGTATAGGGTATCATATAGTCGGTCTAAACCGACTATAAGTTTCTAACTTGTTTTTTTTTAATATTGCTGTAATAGCTCTCAAAAGAAATTTAAAACTTTACTTTGGGCTTTTTCTAAAAACCCGACATCGTTTTTTCGCTATTCATAGTCACTTACGAAATTTTAAGTTAAGTGAGTAGAGACTTATTAGTATAAGTTGCAATAAATATGAATCCGAAGTCGACATCATACTCATACCATTCGAAAATTGTTTGATTATTAAATAACATCAGTTTGATTTATAATTTGAATTTCTTTAATTTTAGGAATATACTTATAATACATACAAATGATTTAACTCATTCAACTCATCCCTGTTAAAATACATGTATATTTACCTTAGCAGTGCAACAGCACAACACACACAACCTCACAATGAGTATTTTAATGGTCCCATTCGAATTATACTTATTTTGCATCATCTATACACATTAAGTGAAGGAGAGTCTAAATCAACAACGTCATAAATGTTGTTAAGTATGAGTATCATAGGTATCTCAAACTTTAAAGCGGATATGAGGTTCGACAACATTTCAATAAGTATGAATGCGTATAAGTAGAAGAAATTATGAATCACTTTTTCAGTACTCATTGTAGATCTCTGTACTCTTTATATAAACGAAAAATTCAATAGAAAATTCTTATTTGAAGTTTGGGTTTTTTTTTTCAAAAGATTATTTAAATTTTGCTTTTTTTTCCCCGAAAGTAGTAGACAGTTATAAAAGTTTTCAGATGTGTAATAATTTCTAAATTTAAAGTAAGCAATTTATTTCTTTGTGGGTTTTAAAGATCGTTTCTAAAATAAATACTGCATTATTATTGTTTTCAATATTGGTTGGCAGAGAAAAGGCCGATTCTCATTTCTCTAATTTTAACTTTTGCTATTTAAAATTCGAAGGCAACTTTCAATTGCAATTCAAAAAATATTAATTCAAATTTAAAAACTCAAATTGGAATTCAAAATATGACATTTGGAAATCAAAAATATTCAACTGAAATTAAAAAAGTGCCATTTAATTTAATTGTAATTTAAATGTTAATACATAAAATTCAATAAATTATATTTTAATATATAAAATTTTCACCAATTTCAACAGCGTTCGTCCTAAGGCCAATAAAAGCTTAGATACCAAATATCGTCAATATATATTCATGCGACCAATTTGCGACCTGCAGTTTGATTACAAGGTTGACAAGGGCACGGACGAACAGACGGACGGACATCGGTATAATAAAATTTCTAGGTCAAATATTTTTATTGCAACCTGACCTCATGGTGGTCTAGGGTATAAAAAATAATTTGATATTCAATAACTGTCAGTTAAAATTAAAAAAAAATTGTAATTTTTTTATATTTCATTTAAATTAAAAAAAATATTTTTTTAAATTAAATAATTATCAATTTAAAATAAAAAAAATATATATTTATTGCCGGTTTTCTCAATGTATCGTCAAACTGCCTGTTACTTAACCAGGACATAAATTTATTCGAGCGATAAACTGCCAGTTAACAATTTTGGTTTTCTCAATGTATCAAAATACGTATGAAAGTTGGGAGAACTATTTTCAGTTGGCAATGCCTCTCAAAATTGATTCGAAAGTTAAAAATAAATAAATAAAATAAATAAATTCAATATTTTTCATTTGAAATTCCAAAAAAATATAGTTTTTAAATTAAAATTATAATATATCCTTAAGAGTTTTACGTATAATTAGAGTTTTTAATGGTTTACATCGAGCTGTTTTAGGTTAATTAGCATTTTGCAACATTGTTACATTTTGCAGCATTGTATCATTTTTTTTTTAAATTGGAAATTAAATCAAAAATCTTAAGTTTAAAATGTAACATTTTAAAAATTAAATCTATATACTATATATTTGATTTCAATTGATATTTATCAAAATCGAAAGTAGGTGTTTCATAAGAAAATTCATTAAAAATTCATTTCATATGGAAATTATATATTATAAAAATTATAAATATAAATTTTTAAGAAATTTTGGCTTCACCTTTCTAAAAACATTTGAATAGTTTAAAAAGTTTATTAATATTAAGATATTAACAGTAGTTTGAAAAACATTTTACCTTTTATGGCAATAAAAGATTGTTAAAATTTCGATGAGTTACTGTTACGATATTTTTTTTTCGTTTTGCAATTTTTGGTTCACATCAACTATGCATATTATTTTATTGTTATAAAAAATTGTTACTATGAATATTTTTTTTTTAATAATTTACAAACTATTGTATGAACTCATAAAGTAAAGTAGGTTGTTTCGTATTCTTAAAATGTTTCGGTTGGTCAAGTGACTGTAACTGGAACGTTTAAGGCGCGGTGTAACAACAACTACATACGAGTATTATTATAACCATCTAACAATCATTATCATAGAAGTGATTTAGTGAATGGTCACCACCACCACCACCATCACTTAGTTGAATACAGTAAAGACAATGAACCAACCGTCCACAAACAATCGTCTTGGCTAGTCTTGCATTTTTATGAAATATTTCTTCCCTCGTTTTTTTTTTGTTAAAAAAACAAAACTAAAAAATTCAAAACGCAACCATAGTACTCGTACATAATAAAAAATTTCCCACAATTACGTGAACTACATAACAAAAAAAAAATGGAAAGAAAAAATGATGATGATGATTGTAATGTCTTCACTGCTTCACTTACTTTCAATTGGGGTGTTTAACGCGGTAATAAAAACAACAAAAATAAAAAACAGCAACGTGAAAATGTCTTAAAACTATAGATAGAGGTCATCAAAATTATACACTTGTTAATTTTGTTATGGTAAGGTGGGTGAAGTTTGATATTTAAAATTGTCTGGCTATGTTTTGAAATTGTTTAATTAAAGAAGTCTCTGAAGAAATGTGATTTTAAGAGTTTATGAGTTGCTTAAACCGTAAAATGTTTATATCCATGAAAAATGTGAGAATAATGTCAAGTTCTTGAGAAATACTCGTACTTAATTACCTCGAATTTAAAACTACATCAACATTCCATATAATAATATTTTTGAAAAGTTTTTGTTCAGTAAGTGGTGTGATTTTATTTTAGACGGAAGCTAAATATTAACGCATCAATGAACATTGAATTATAATTTTAAAAGAAAAGTTTATATACTTTAAATTATTGTTTCAAATGCAAATCATGTAGCTTTGCCATGTAATAAAAATTGTTGAAAACATTTTTGAAAAGACTTTGTCAAACTAAATCTCATTAACGGTAGAACGGTAAAAACTCAAAAATTACTTAATATTTTATACAAATTCGTATACATTTATGTTGCACGTATACACTTAAAACTCAATTGAAAAATAATCAATTTATGAGGATTTACCATATAATAAAATATGCACAAATAGTATTTACTCCTGGAAAAACTTACAAACAAAACGTTTCAGTTTACTGTCGAAAGTTGTTGTGTAAAATATTAATGTTATTATACCAACCAAACCAATGTGCAGATGGTATATATCGATTTGTCATTCCGTTTGCAACTCATCGAAAAATGAATTTTTCCGATAGCCGATAGCCTAAGTAGCTAGTGCTTTAGAATTAAGTTTATTGTAATTTTACATTATAATAAATACCCAAACAATAATTATAATAATAATGAATTTGCGATCCTATAAAGTATATAATCTTGAACCCTATAAAAACTCGAATCGATTTAGCGATGTCCGTCTGTCCGTCTGTCCGTCCGTCCGTCCGTCCGTGCGTTTGTCCATCTGTCAGCCTGTCTGGCTGTTCTGTCGGTTGAAATCACGCTCATTCACAAAGCGTTTACCTGGATATAATTAGGATAATATTGTTTGTAAAACTTCAGTGTGTTTGTTGTAATAATTTAGTATTAAGTTTGTCAAATTGTTTACTTTTTCAAATATTTTATTTACAGTTGTTATAAATATTGCAATAGTTCCAGATATTAATGTAAACGTAAAAGCCAGGTGGAGGGTATCAAAATCGCGTTGAACAGTTTAGAGTTTCACTAAACAAAAATTTATTGAAACTTCTCGAGAAAAGATTTTCATTAAGGGACATATCTGTAATATTAATAGGCGACGCGATTTCTTGTAACCTCTTCTACACTTTTAGTCACCAACCGATTTTGACAAAAAATATACCATTTGAAAGGTATTTCTTTAAAGGTGTGCACCATTTGGTAAATCTTTTTTGAGTAATAATCATTTAAAGTTGCTACTAACACATATTTAAGCTTCAAATAAAAAATTATACAATGCTGTGTATGTGTTTATTAATTGTACTGAATTGTGAATGGGCTAAAATTGATTAGCATACCTTAAGGGTCTTATAAAATTATTTAGTAACAAACCCATTTATATATGTATCTTCTGTGTGTTTAACAAATATTTATAACGAATTTTAATAATTACTTTAAAATTCACAATTTAAATTTTTTATGTATATGGATTAAAAAACATCAGAGGAAAAAAATTTAATGAAAAAATAAAATTTCCTAGTATTTGCTCTCGAATTTCGAGTGCTATGCTCTGGTAGTATAGATAAATGATTAAGTTCAAGAGTTCTAAAAAACATGTCTTAAATCTTTTGATGAACATTTTTATTCGGTCAATGATAGTTAACCTTCCATAGATCCTCTGGGATCCATATAGAATAGGGCGGGTCGATTTGTAGGGAGGCAAAACAATCGCTCAAGGGACAAAGAAAATCATATTCTAGGGATCAAAATAAGAAACTTTGCCCAAGGAACCTCTAAAATGAATTCTGATGTCCCGACTTTTGACCTGTCTGTCTGTCTGTCTGCCATGGGGCAACCCCATTCCCCCTCATACAATTGATCTGAAACTTGGCCCATAGTCTTGTTGTGACTACAGATTAATTTTGGGGTACTCACTCAGAATCACGCATAGTCACGGAGTGATGTAAAAGTTATTTACCCTCATCCGATCGATCTTTTTGAATAACATAACATAGTCAAGGCGTATGATTATTATTTATTAGCAGAGTAGAAAATACGTATACGTATGAGTGTTAATTTTAATATTAAATCAAACATAGTCTGCCCAATTCTAAATAAAAAATGGTGATTTTTTGAAATGTTTGTATGGGGAAGCCCCCAGGGGGTTCCAGGGGTGTGCCACTGGTATGGGTGGATCGGCCCTCCAAAGTTAGTGGGGGTCGATCATACATTTGAACTCGATTGGGGCACTCTAAATGGGTCAAAGTGAGACAGACAGACAGACAGGTCAAAAGTCGGGACATCAGAATTGGTTTAGAGGTATGGTTCCCCGGGCAAAGTTTCTTATTTTGATCCCTACAATACGATTTTCTTGTCACTTGGGCGATTTTTAACTCGACCCGCCCTAATATAGACCCTATCCAAGATTACAAATACAATTTAATAGAAAAAACAAAATTTTATAATTCAATTACATTTAAAAAAAAAAGTGAGATATCAGAAGTTTATGTGTTCATTTTTTAAAACAAATTAAAATTTATATCTAAAAATTTGAAAAATATTTTGAAGTTTTGAATTTTTTAAGTTTAGTTTGGTTTTATAGAATGAGCCCCTTAAACTAATTTTACAAATCTCAACAAATAGCAGATACGATACAATTTCTGTAAAGCGGTGCAAAATCGAAATATTTGTGTAAACTGCTTTGAAAAATTATTAGTTTAAAATTCTTTAATTTTATTTTTTATCTAAATATTATTTTTTTAAAGTCTAATGGTATTACAAAATTAATTTTTATTGTTTTGCTGTTATTAAAATAAATTTTTACTTAAAACACGCACATGAAATTGTTCATAAGTTAAATAACTCTTAAGCAAAAACTAAAATTGAATTCGAAATTGAAGATTCCGCTGCAGAACAAATAAATATTCGAACACATAAAGTTTACTTATTTCTCTAACCGGGTTCAAAAAATATGCACACCTTAGTGTCTTATATGGCTCCAGGATGGATTGAAGTTCAATAATAAAATAAATATTGAAGTTTTACTAAATAGAATCTTATATCAATTTATATAACAATGGTGACGTTTCAGACAACTGTTGTTTTTCTGTTTTCATTTTGTGCAGTTGCTTTGTAATTTCTAAAGAAAAACAACAAAATATAAGTAAATGAATTAATGTTAATTATTTTCATTTCTATTGTCAATTGTTAGCTGTTGATTTGTTATTTATAAATAACAAATAAAATAAAAATGTATTGGTCCGGGTACTTAACCCTAGAATAGCATTGTTAGTCGATGCGACTATCACTAATCGTATCTTTGTTGATTTCTCGTGTTAAAGTTTTTTATATTTTTGTTTAATACATTTTTGTTAATTTCTTTCAATACATTAAAATCGAAAAGTCATTCTTTTCTTGTTCATTTTAATTATATATTTTTGATTTATTTGTAAGTCGACAGATAGAATCTGTATTTTCTGATTCAGCGTATTTTTTAATCTATCTATAATATTAATAGCCTAGGCAATTTTTTGTTACCGATGTAAGTTTCACAGTTTTACCCCGATTTTGACAAAAAATTTATCATTTGAAAGGTATTTCTTTTTAGCTGTTACCCAGATTTACAGATTTTCATCGTCTGGAATATTTTTTTGGAGTTATGATCGTTTAAAGTTGCTACTAACACATACATAAAATTATACAGTGATATGTGTATGTTTATCAAATTTGTTAATGTGTTTGTGTTAATGTGTTGAGTTCGTTTTCTTTATTTAAAATGAGTTGAATTGTAAAGCATACTTTTAGGGTCTTTATTAAATGAAAAAATAAAATTTCCTAGAATTTGCACTCGAATTTCGAGTGCTGGAATCTGCTAGTATATATAAAAACGTTGGTGCATTTGTTTGTAACGAATGATCTTCGGATCCATAAGAGCTGTCGAGCTAAGATTTGCCATATGTTCGGTTCGAGCTCTTCTGTGTTTTTTTTTTTTTAATTTTAACCCTCTAGCTGGCGTTGGCGTTAAGTTATAAACAAAATTCTTATTTTCAGTGCAATTTGACTGCAATTCAGAATGTGTGTATGTTTCGTCATAAGAAATTTTTGTGTGTATAAATGGACCCGATAGGTGGCGCTGGGGTAAAATTATTTCGAATATTCTTATTGACGATGCGATTTTACTGAAACTAAGAATGTACATATATATATGTTAGATAATGCCAAAAATTTTTTTATTGGACCCGCGCTGGCGTTCGAAAAATAATGAGTTGTCAAAATTGTATAAGTTACAAAATTCACAAACGTTTTTATATATAAATATTCTAACCAAAAAGGAAGCAAAAATTGCATTGGCTATTGCTTCGTCCGGAATAGCCGCAACATTAGTGCATGGTGGTCGTACAGCTCATTCAACACTCAAATCACCGTTAAACGTACAAACAAATGAGAATGTCGTATATAATATCAAAATACATTCCCATATGGCAAAATTTCTGTAAAAATGCAATATTATTATTTGGAATGGCTCACAAACATTCCTTAAAAGCATTACATAGAACTTTAAAAGATTTGAAAGGCAATGAAAGACTTTTTGGTGGTGGATACCAAAATCAACTTATGCTGATGAAATAAATGCCTGTTGAAAATCATCAACATTATGGAGTAGCGTTCAAACTATAAAATTAACAACAAACATGCGAGTACGATTACAAAATGGTCCAATGGCTGACCAATTTTCAAAATAACTACTTCATCTGGATAATGGTAAAATCAGTATTAACCCAACCAGTCAAACTATTAAAATATCCACACAATTTTTGTCAATTTATATCATCAAGCGATGAATTAATTGAAAATGTATTCCCCGATTCAAAATCAATATCGTAAACATGATTGATTAAGTGAAAGATGTCGATGTCGATAATATTAATGTTGTTATTCAAGACATGATTGATTCCGAAACATTTTCTTTCAAATCTATGGATAGTGTTGTTGAAGAAAATGAAGTAAATTATTCAACAGAAGTTTTGAATTCACTTGATGTGCCCGGTATACCGCCATATTTATTAAAATTAAAGTTGATTCTCCAATAATTTTGCTACGTAACCTCAACTCTCCGAGACTATGTAATGGAACCAGGTTAACTGTTGAGAGAATAATTTCAAATGTTATTGAAGTTACAATTCTCAAAGGAAAATTTAAAAGAGAACACGTTTTGCTGCCAAGAATTCCTATGATAATAATAAATTTATTAATTAATAAATCTCAACGACAATCATTGCAAATATGTTGTTTGGACTTCGAAAACAGTTGTTTTTCCCACGGGCAACAATATGTGGCATGTTCCCGTGTCGGAAAACCAGCAAATTTATTTATTTACTGCGAGAATAATGAAACTAAAAATATTGTTCACTCTTTAGCATTACAATAATAGAAATATATTGGTCATTCTTATATGTTACAATAAATATTTATTTTCATTTTCATAAATAAAACATGGTTTTTTCTTTAACAGTTTTCAATTAATATTAACAAATGCACAAATATTTTTTTATATATGTACATACAGATTCTAACTAAAATAAAAAAATCATTGAGGGCAAAACAGCGTTTGCCGGGTCCAGCTAGTTTAAATTATAAATTCGTCAAAGAGAGTTTATTGAAATCCAGCGATGGCGTCAACCAACAAGCGCAAAATATTTCCTCAAAAAGCGCTAATAGGCGTAGAATTTGAATTAAACGAAAAGCGATAAAAAGCAATAGTATGTGCACACAGAAAACAGATTCGTTGTGGCTACCGAATTTATTGCCAACCGAATTGCGATAATGGTAATAACCGAACTTCGGGTTCACTATGACTACAATTCTATTACCTTAACAGTAAATATTTTTTCATAATAAAAAATTTGCAGATGCTATTAAATTTCTGTTGATACAATCGAAAATACGGTTGTTCCACTTTAGAGCAATTCGGTTGGCGAATATTTTTTCTGTATGTGATGTTACTTTTTAAGTGTATCTATATCAAATAATATAAAATACGTGAAAAATTTTATAAAATTTTATAAAATATAAAATTTTTTATAAGTTTGAAGTGAATTACTTTTAGTAGAAATATTTGATGAAATTTTATAATTATCACAATATTAATTTTATGTTTTTAGTCCATATTTAATATGTATTAAAAATTAACGGAATTATGTATGAAAGAATTTAAAAAAACTTATTGAATTGATAACTCTTTCGACTTCAGCGTTTATATATGGAAATGGATATACATCTTTAATGGAACTTGAGAATTAAAAACATGGATATTTATTAACTGAAGTGATACTTCAATTCAATCTTATGCTCGTGTATGACCTTTTAAAAATTCTTTTATAAAATTAATAACATCTTCAGAATTTCATGTTTTAAAATTAGATGAGAATTTAACTCGTATTTTAAAAATTGATTTTGTGAACACAATTTGTCCGATTCATCAATATTACTGTTTAAACAGGCCTTCTCAAAAGTATGACTTAAAAAACAAATTTCATTAAGTGTAGAGTCGATCTTATCCTTCAAATAATCAAATTTTTCCATAAGTCTAATTGTCCCGCTTGTTAATCTTTTCACTATTTGTATATCTGATAAAATTACGATCAACCAAGTACATCACTAATATATACAATTTTGTTTAACAATTTGTTTTAATGACGCTGAAAGCACTTAAATAAAACGGAAAGCACAACTTAGCGCTTTTTTTTATAAATGGCGCTAAATAGATGAAATTCGTTTTTAGCTTTGACGTCAAAAAGCGCCGCTGTTGAAAACTAGTCAATTTCTTAGTTCTATAATTATACCTTTTAAGTGTTTGAGTTTGTGCTGATGTTTGTAGCTACCAAAAATATCTGGCCAAGACCCACCTTCTATTATACTCATTCTCTCAGAATCATTATCTGTCATCATTATAGTCAATTATAACACAAATTGTATTTCTGAAAATAAAACTTATAAAGTAATCTCCTCTAGAACCGATATAAGCTCCTTTAAATGTTGGATTGAACAAAATATTAATCTTAATGTTCAAATTAAAGATGGGCTGGAGCTGGATTCTCTCGTTGAAAACTTCACAAACATAATTCAGGAAGCAGCGTTTCTCTCAACACCAATTGCACCAGAATTAAATTCTCGAAACAAGGTAATAGTATCTGCTGAAATAAGAGACCTAATAAGAACTAAAAGACGATTGAGGAGAATATGGAAAAATTATAGAACCCCAACCAACAAAACCAATTTGAATCGAGCTACAAATGAGCCAAAGCAACGATTAGCTAATATTAAAAGTGAACAGCTCAACTATTACTTAAGAAACCTTAAATCTTCAAAATCTGACGACCACAATCTGTGGAATGCTACAAAATATTTGAAAAGACCAACAAAAAGAAATATACCTTTAAAAAATTCAAACGATTCTTGTCTAAAATCAGACCCAAAAAAGCTGATGCATTTTCTCTATACTTGGGATCCATCTTTCAACCTTTTTCATGTAACAATCCTGAAGATGAAAGAATAATCTTCTCATTTATTGATAGTCCATGCCAAACGGATTTACCCATTTAGCATATATCTCCATCTGAAGTAGAACAAGAAATAAATAAATTAAATAACAAAAAAACACCCGGGTATGATAAAATATGTGCCAAAGATATTAAAGCGTTGCCCAAAAAAGCTTTTATTTTATTAACATTAATATTTAACTCAATTTTGAGACTTCAACACTTTCCGGAACAATGGAAATGTGCAGAAATAATGATGGTTCCAAAAACTGGAAAGCCGGAAAATGATATCAAATCTTATAGGCCTATAAGTCTTCTGTCCACTTTTTCAAAAATATTCGAAAGGCTCTTTCTACGTAGAATGCTGCCAATATTAGAAAAACAAAATATTATACCTGATCATCAGTTTGGATTTCGATATAAGCATGGAACTCCTGCACAGTGTCATAGAGTAGTACAAGTAGTAAGAAATGCGCTAGAAAATAAACAGTATTGCTCCGCGGTATTCTTGGACGTTAAGCAAGCTTTCGACAGAGTTTGGCATCCAGGTCTACTCTTTAAACTTAAACAACATCTTCCTGTACCGTACTATTTTGTCCTTAAATCGTATTTACAAAATCGATGTTTTTATGTGAAAATAAATAGCGAAATATCAAATATCTGTGAAATAAAGGCAGGAATACCACAGGGCAGCGTGCTGGGCCCTGTGCTCTATACTATTTTCACCTCGGATTTGCCGGTTACTGGAGATGTTACGGTTGCAACATATGCTGATAATGCAGGTTAATGGCAAGTAATGACTCTAAAGAGGAAGCCTCAAAAATGGTACAAAAACAACTCAATAAAATTAGTATCTGGTTGAAGAAATGGAACATTTGTGTTAATACTGAAAAGTCTACGCATATCACATTTACTCTAAGAAAGAGTGATTGTCCTTCAACGTATTTAAATGGTGAGGAAATCCCTAAATCAGACAGTGTAAAATACCTTGGGATGAATTTAGATAGAAGATTGACATGGAAGAACCATGTAAAGGCAAAAAGAAATCATTTAGACATAAAAACTAAACGTATGTATTGGTTGCTTGGCCAAAACTCGAAGTTAAGCCTTGAAAACAAGGTATTGCTATATAAAACTATTTTGAAACCTGTATGGACATATGGAATCCAACTGTGGGGTACTGCAAGCAATTCGAACATTGAAATTCTCCAACGTTATCAATCCAACACTTTAAGGATGATGTTAAACGCACCCTGGTTTATAACAAACAATAACATACATAAAGACCTTTCAATACCAAAAGTTAAAGAAGAAATCTGTAGTATTAGCTCAAGACATCTTGAAAGATTAAGTAATCATTCAAATTTACTTGCAATTAGTTTACTGGATGATAGTGAAGAGGTAAATAGACTGAAAATGTACCATGTGCTAGATCTTCCTTTTAGGAAAAAATAGTCGTAAATATGTAAAGTTAATGTGAATACTATATATAAAATAAAATAGACCTAAGTCTTATGTAAGTTATATGAGTATGTAATTGTATACGATTGTAGATATGTATTAATCTCAGTGGAGGTTGAAACTAATGTTATTGTTTATCTTTAACCCATTTGCTTATTATTGTTAAATAGATTGCAAATAAAAACTTATATATAAAAAAAAAAAAAAATTATCTGGCTGTCTTCCTGACTGTCTTCGTATCCATGTAAGCCTTGTAATCAAAATACAAGTCAAATATATGAATACATTTTGAGGAAATATTGAATTTGCGATTTTATCGGACATAGAAGAAATGCTATTGAAATTGGTTAACGTGGGTGCATGCACAGAACTAGTCCCCATACAAATGACCCCTATGAGTTCGACTTACATTGTCCAAAGAACCAAATTCTCATATAAAACTCAGTCAGTGGTTTCTATGTGTTTATTACAACTATTAATTAGTACCCCAAAAATTGTCTCCATATAAAGCTTCTTGCCGGGCATAGTATAGTTGAGCTAGACCGAATGTAGTTAAAAAGAACATTATATGAATGCAAGGAAAATAAGTTGTTAATCTTCTTTTATTAAACATTTGAGCGAACTAAATTTCCATTCGTCTGTAAATTAAAATGTATTAATAACCATGAAATATTCACAAAAATGCATTTTATTTATAACAATAAAGTTATATGTTCAAAAGAAGTGAGTTATCATGACTTCGTAAGCAGTAGATAAAAATATGAAAAATTATAATTTTTTTTGATACTAAAATTTTCCATTGTTACTTTTACTTGAAATGAAAATTTTTTCAATATTTACTAAATTTATTTAAAAAACTGGGATGAATATATTTAGTACCCCACGGTGTGCTTGAAACGTTTTAAATAGAAATTTTTTCCAGGTTGAAATTTTTTGATGCAGTTTTAAAAAAAATCGGTAGAGCCGTTTTTTTTTTTTTAAATTTTAAAATGTAATTGTGGCGATTTTTAGTAAATGTTGTGATAAAAAAAAAACGCTTGTTTGAGGCTGACTCACATGATATTACTTTCAAAATCCGACTTACACCATTTCGAAATTAATTAAGTATACATAATTCAATAGTTAAAAATTAATTTTCATTTGTGCCATGAGTTTCTTACAAAATACTTTGCATAGAGCCAGCTGCGTATGTTTAATGTACAAAAGTTCATGTAAGACTTAAAGAAAGAGTAAGATGTGTACAGATAATATATAATTATATATGTATTATAATAAACGAAAATTTAAGTTTAACTTTCGAGTACGTTTGTTACACAATTTGTGAAAAATGGTATTTATATAAATTTCATATATGTTGATTGTTGTATTCCTGAACGGATCTCAGTATATTATTAGCATAATTAGAAGTCGTTGGTTTCACCTTATATTTGGACCATGAAAACTTGAAATCCGAGTGAACAGACTCCATAGCTTGTTCACTGTAATATCCGAGTCCTCGTTGCATTTTTTTTTTACAGAAATAAGGCACATGAAAAAGTACTGCGTGTACTTTTGGAGTAATGCTGATGTTTAAGTCGGTGTAGCTTTGGTGAAAATTGTCAATATAAGTTTCAAAGTGATGATATAATTTCAAAGCGGAGCATGAATCTACCACGTAGCGAAAGTTATCAAAGCATTTTGCATACTTCAAACAATCAATATTTTTATTGGCTCTTAAGTAATATAATTTAGTTAATAGAGTTTTGCAGGCATTACCAGCAAATGAGGGAAAACCGTTGAATATGTTTCTGGAAACATTACATTTTTTTGTCCAATCCAAACATTCAGTTTCACATACTTTTAGCATATGTGTGAAAATGTGATTAATCATGCCAATCATTAAGTGAAGCTCTGGAGGAGGTATAATATTAATGATTTCTTCATTATCATTCAGTGAACAAATTGGATGTTGAATGCAGCAATCATATATTTTTCCATCACTTTTTTTTGCTGCCACTTTTAAACCACATTTCACACTTCAGCCGACAAATCACCAATAGTTCTGATCTGACCACAGGAATCTAAATTGTCTTTTTTGCATTACACCATGTGCAGGGGTAGGTACTCGAGTGACTCATACCATCCAACTAGTATATTTGCCAACTTTAAGTCGGTGGCAATAGTCGCAGACGTAAAACTCGTTATATCAAGGATCGTCCATATGTTTCTAACATTTGCGTAATTTTCTGCAACATTTGCAACTAATCCTATAATATATAATAATCCTTAATAGTTTTGGAAAACGAAGAGAAATTATACTCGTGGCTATTACCTCTCTTCAAAACAGACAAACATTTGGAGCATATGTTTTTTTTATCAACGCTTTTCGCATTCATTGATTTAGCTGTAAAATTACAGTTTCCCGGCGACCGAACAATATCACATAGCTTACAGTTACAATTTTCATTGGAATTTGATCTTAATGATTTTGGAAGATTCCATGTTGACACGTCGTCAGGTAATTCGGGTCGCTTGAATTTATCTGAACTGGGATTTTTGATGAAACCATATAAATTAATTTGACATGTAGAACAAATAGCGTTTGGGAGACGTTCGTCTTCTGCATCGTAGTCGATTGATCTTTCAATTTTCTCTTTGAGTTTACCACAAATGCTTTTTCTTTTTAAGGCAAAGTAAACAAATTTTAGACCGATTTTCTAAATACGTATACTTGTGATTTTTACTAAAATTTAATGTACTCATTGTATCAAAAATGTTATGTTCCATTTCTAAATGCACAAAATGCACATGTGCCGATACTGTGCAAAACGCGTGCGGTTAGGTCAAAAGTAAAAACCCTAAGAGAAAGAAAATATTTTTTATTTAATTTCGTTGACATTCTTGGCATGGTTGTATTTCACAATAAAAGTTTTAACACCAAAAAACGGCTCTACCGATTTTTTTAAAACTCAGCAGAATTCATCAAAATAAGGTTATTCATCGATTGCATCAAAAAATTACAACCTGGTAAAAATTTCTATTTAAAACATTTCAAGCATACCGTGACCCCTCAGTAAAAATTATTTTCAAAAAACCGGAAAACTACTTCTAAAGACCTCTAGCCTACTAAAGAAAATTAGCCGCTGTAAAAACTATTAGTTGAAGGCGCGATTTTAAGATCTTAACAATAAAAATAAGTAAGAAAATTATAGTTGGTCTAGACCGACTATACGATACCCTATACCATGCGTTTAGAAACTCTATCTCTTAGATAAAACTAATTACATAGATACAGAAAATAAGCATAAACTAAATTTGTTATTAATTTATTTGCCTTCGGATATGAAAAAGTTATTATCAGATGCTATATTTATATGGGGACTAAGTCGAAAAATGGACCGGTCATTAACACATTTGGTAAGGTTAGTTATTTTAGGCAAAAACATATACAAACCAAATTTGAGAAGAATCAGTGCAATATTTTTGTTTTTTGATAGATTTAAGTGAAGATCAGGAAGCAGCTCTATATGGGGCCTATGACTAAGAATTTTCCTATAGGGACTACTGATAAATGGATGTAATAAACATACACATAATTTGGATATTATGACAATTTAAGTCGATATCATAGGGTTATTTGTATGGGGACTAGGTCTGAACATGAACCGAATTTCACCGATTTCAATAGCAATAATTTGTGGCTGATAGAGGCTTATATACTAAATTTTATCAAAACATATTCATATTTTCGACCTGTAGTTTGATTACAAGGTTTACATGGACACTCAGACGGATGGACAGACGGGCGGACGGACGGACATAGCTAAATCGATTCAAAAAGTGATGCTAAGTCGATCAGTATAATAAAAGATGGTTCTAGGTCAAACATTTTTGGTAATTACAAACATTAGCGCAAAATCATTATACCCTGACCACATAGTGATATAGGGTATAATTAAGTATTTCCCAAGTAGAAAACTCAATTACTTAAGAAATTGTGTATATTTGCACTTACAATTAAAATACCTTTCATTTGAAACCAATTTGTCTGTTGTCACAAAATAATTTTTTTTACCCCATTTCATTCCCGTTAAATATGTGATTTGTGTCAAAATATTCAAATTCTTTACGATGGAGTTTCAATGAAAGGTACTGTGACGTGTTTTCTAACGCAATTTTTCAAGTAATTAAAGTTTGAACTTATACCTAATTTTTACTAATTAGGTCATAAAATTGCCCTTTAAACTAATAATTTTTAACGCACCAGAGAAAAAAAATTTAAAAAAATTATATTTCATAACCTCATTATTGGAATAAAATCGATTTAAGCGACCCCTCTGAAAAAATTATCAAAAATCTTATGAGCCATAAGAATTATTAATCCGCTTTAAGAGTTGTAAAAAAAAAAAAAACGTTTTTAGTGAAATCGCTTAATGTATAATGAAGAAAATCAGTTGCAATTGAGATTATTTGTCGAAATTATTTATTTGTCTATATTACGAGGTTTATGAGTCAATCTACCGTTATTGTCAATATACCGTTTCAGATTTTGAGCTTTTTCAAAGAAGAAAACCAATCTCAAATTCTAAACTTTTTTGTCCGAAAATCAAAGAAGGAAAACTTAAAAATTCAAGTCAGATGTACTATACCCTACACCATGTGTTTAGAGAAAGGCTCTTAGGTCTAACTTATTGGATATAGAAAATAGGTATAAACCAAATTTGAGCGGTATTGTTATTAATTTGTTTGCCAGCAGATATGAAAAGGTTCATATCGGATGCTATATTTATATCGGGGCTAGATAAATATACCATTATAAAAATGGGCCGATCTGGACCACATTTGGTAAAGTCGCTTATTTTTTACAAAAACATATACAAACCAAATTTGAGAGAAATATGTGCAATATTTCTGCTTTTGTTTATAGATTTAAGTGAAGATTGGGAAGCAGCTTTACATGAAGCAGCTTTACAAATTTGACAGAGATCTATATGATAATTTGGATATTATGGCAATTTAAGTAGATCTCATAGGTGTTATTTGTAAGGGGACTAGGTTTGAACAAGCACCGATTTTCACCAATTTCAATAGCTTTCATCGGCCATAGTACGGCCATAGGACGATGAAAGCTAATGTACAAAATTACATTAAAATATATTCATATTCGCGCCCTGTACTTGGACACACAGACGGACGGACGGACTAATGTCGCTAAATCGACTCAGAATCACTTTTTGAGTTGATCGGTATAATAAAAGATGGATCTGATTAAATATTGTTGGTAGTTACAAACATCGCTTAAACTCATTATACCCTGAACACATGGTATAGGGTATAAATACATGGAAACACGATTATTTGTAAAAGAACTGCAGTTTATTTTAGCCTATTTTTATGATTTTAATGACATGATTTTATGTTTGAATGAAACTGATATGTGAAGATATAAATCTAATATTATTTGTACCCCCCCTCCACCCAGGATAATGCTATAGATACAGCGGTATTCGTTATGATGTAAATATTCACAAAATCCAGATTCCATTAAACTTCGTTGGATACCCTTTTTTCTTGGTCCATGTTATAGTTTTGTGTTTAATAAACTGAAAAAGTATGTTTTATCTTCACAAAAATCTTAAAATGTTAAGAAACTTCCTCACGGGTTGAGAATATTTTTGCCACAGATAACAATTATAAAATTTTTCTAAAGAAAAGTAAACCAAGATCGAATTTTCAACTGAATTTATTCAAACCAACATTTTATTAACGCTTAAGACAAATGGGGGTTCGACTAAAACTCAACCTTTATAATTTTTTAAAATTTTTGGAAATCTTGTATTCATAATTTCACTCTATCGAATCGCGGAGTGAGAATATTTTTGCCACATTTTATAGTTAAAAAAGTTTTTAAAATAAAAGGAAACCAAAATCGAATTTATAATTTAAATTAGGTTAACTCACGTTTTATTATGGCTTAAGTTTACAGGAGTTTTACTAAACTAAGTTTAACTGTTATCCTTAAGTTATTAAAATTTCTTGAAATGTTATATTCATAATTTCACTCCAATGACGGAGTGAGATAATTTTAGCCACATTTTCTAATTATAACATTATTTGAAAATACAAGATCGAATTTCTAACTTAAATTAGATTAACTCACGTTTTATTAACGCTGTGAAATATTCAAGTTAAACTGTTAAGTTAAACGGTTTATAAAAAAAAAACGCTAGTTTAACTAAATTAATTATAAATGACACGCCAAAAACTCGACCTAAATAAATTATTAACATATCTTGTATTCTTTTATTCATATTGGTTACACTTGGTTTAATTTATTTTAATTTTCAAAATGAAAGTCAGATCAATTAACATAAATCGAAATAGTTTAGCATATTTATATCAAATTGAGATATAATTAAAATATTTATACCCAATGTCACTACGTGGTCAGGGTATAATCAGCTTGTATTGATGCTTTTAATTACTAAAAATATTTGATCCAGACCCACCTTTAATTTCTGAGTAGATTTAGCGATGTCCGTCCGTTCGTCTGTTTGTGTGTTCATGTAAATCTTGTAATAAAACTACAGATCGCAAATGTGAATATATTTTATTGAAATTTGATATATATGCCATAGCATGAACGACTGAAAGTGGTGAAATTCGATGCATGTTCAGATCTTGCCCCCATACAAATAACCCTTTCAGACCGACTAAAATGGTTGTAAGAGTCAGATTATTATTTATATATATCGATTAAATTTGGTGTACGAATGTGCATTATACCCACTAATCAGAATTCCAAACATAAACCCTGAAGAACCATTTTTAGTTATAGTCCCCATATAAATCAGGTTCCCGATCTTCACTTAAATCTATCAAAAAACAAACATATTGCACAGATTTTTTCCAATTTCGTTTTTAAATATTTTTGCCAAATATAAGTGACTTTACCAAATAGGGTCAGGATCGGTCCATTTCTCGACCTAGTCCCCATATAAATATAGCATCCAATATAAACTTTTTCATATCTGCAGGCCACAAATTAATAACAATATCAATAAAAATTGATTTATGTAATTTTCATACAAAATTGTTTTTTTTTTTTTGACTTGTAACAAATTTTTATATATACGAGTATTATGTTTTCCTCAAGTTTCGAGTTTGTGTAATGATATTGAAAAAAAGCTTTGAGAGCCGGAATAACAATTTCATAAAATTTAAAACTACAAATTTCGTTAGTCTTGTGAAATATCGTTAAATTCAAAATGATTTTATTATATTTGAAATAAATGACTTAAAACAAATCGAGGAAAACATGTTTTAAAACAGCAGTAGCAGCAGCAGCAGCAGAAATGACAGTCAAATACTGATATTTGCACAGATTCACAGATTGAAAAACTATCGACTAACACATAGACACAAGTATACAGACAATAATGACTTTTTGAAATAAAAACACGCGTACGCAAATCTCGTCATCTTCAAGCCGGATGTAGACAAGTTACGTATGTATAAAGTCAAGTCAATAAGAGACATTAAAAAAGGCAAAAAAAATAAGAAATAACATTAAGAAATTCACTTTTTTTTACAATGTTGTCTATACATACCAAATGAAACGACAATTTAAATGAATTACACAAAAATAAATATGATGAATTCTTAAGCTCAAATAATTTAAACACTTGAAAATATCTTTAGTTTACAAAAAAAAAAAGATGATGAAATTGTTTAAACATTTTTGAATGCACATGAAGGATTTTAAATGTTAATAAATCAATTAAAGATTTAATTTATTATTTTCAAAAAATATTTATACAATTTCATTTCTTTTTGAGAGGATTTTCTTAAAAACCCGGGATTTAAAATCCGTTTTAGAAACGCCACACCCGTATTGGTAACAAACGAACCACACTCTTTTAATTTCACAAATTTTTTGCAATTTAAACAGCCAGTTCTCGAGCTGTTTGCTGCTTTTCAGCTCCTTTAGTGTAGCCCAACGTTTTTGAACTAATTTCAAAATTTTTTTTTGACCAAAACGTCTCGTTTCCAGTTACCAAACGTAAATTTGACTTCTTCAATACTTTTTTTTTCTCGTATATATATCAAAAGTTCCAAGTATTGGTTACCAAATTGCTTTGGTATTTGTGTGTTTAATAAAAAAAAATCTAACATTTCGTAGGTTGAGAGTGGTGGTGTTACGCCGGTACTAAAGACCGTGAGCTCTATTCACTTAAATGTCCGTTTGTAAACTGATCGTATGTCTTAAACGTGTTGACTTAACTGACGCTGTTGCTTTTACTGGTTAATGTTGGTTATTTCGTATGCCGCAAAGTTGAAATCTTTTTGAATTTACCTGATTTTCGGGTTTTTTGTGTGTTTTACTTAACAATTCCACAACCCTCAATTTCGTGTGTACTTGTTGTAGTAACTAAATGTGGAAAAAAGTTCTCTTCTTTAAGATGCGGATTAGTTCACTGACTTGACTTAAACAAAAAACAAAAAAAAAAAAAAACAAGAGAGAGACACACAAAGAGCGAATTATATGCAAGTGTATTAGTATATAAAGAAAACAAAAAGAAAAAAATACCAACAACAAGTGACCAACAGTTGATCAGTTGGCTAGTCTAACAGCCATTCCGCCAGAAAGCCACAAAGCCGATCAATCAATTCTTACCTTGCTAGGCTTATTTAATTGTTTGTAGTCAGGTAATATCGTATAATACTTGTACATATTTAATGATCAATATACATATCTATATATGTACATACATTTATATATACGTATATATAGGTATATATGTATGTATTTTTGAAAATATTGTTTTATTGTTTTATGATCTCTTTTATTTTAATTCTTTTCCAAAAAGAATTTAAAAGTAGTTAAATTTTGTTTCTTTCTACAAATCCTATACCTATATTGATTTTAAATCTGCCACACAATGGGGGAGTTTGTGAAAACATCATTGTGTACAGCATACATAATTTGTTTATACAGGGGGCTTAAGAAAATTTTAGATTTTTCTACAAATAATCTTAAAGAATACGTTTTTAAGGTGTGTTAGGCATTTTTCTTTTGAAGCTTAGGTAAATTTAATTCTTAAAATTTTCTTACTTTTCAAGTGCATCTAAGGACTCAGTGTCCATAAATGTTGTTAAAATATCATGGTGTTATAATTTAAATTTAAAATATTAAAAAAAAAATCTTCATAGACCTCACCTTCTAAAATTTGATAAAAATTTACTATGAATGTTTTTCTTACTTAGTTAAAATTATAAAATTGTTTGAACCTTCATTAGTTTCTGATATACGGCGTTGCGAAAAATGAAAATGGTCATAAACAAGTGAGAAAATTTTGGTCGATCCCGACCGACCATATGATACCCTAGAAAATGTTTCTTAGGTGCAAATAATTGAAAATCAGCATAAATCAAATTTGAGTGGTATTGTCAATTGTTTTGCCTGCCGAGTAAAAAAAATGCCATTTTTATGTGAGCACTAAATCGAAAACTGGACCGACCATGACCGTATTCGATAAACGTGAATACACCATACTAGAGAAAAACGTGTGCAATATGTTTGCTATCTTTTATAGATTTAAGTGAAGATCGGGAAACAGCTTTATATGGAGATTATGACTAAACATCGTATAAACACATATAAACCAAAATTGCTCGAGGTCTATATCATAACTAGGATTTACGAAGGCGGTTCCAGAACATCCCGATCGGACAAAGAAAACACAATATATTTGGGAAAAAAATTCTGTATTTTTCAACATAATCTCCTGTTAGTTAGAAACATTTTTCCCACCGATATTCAATAGCTCCTATATCCTGTTTATAGTAAGAACTGTCTAGCTCTTTAAAACAGCCACCAAACGCAGACTCCAAATCTTAATTGTTGGCTACTCTTTTACCACTGAGCCATTTTTTCAAGTTTTGGAAATACAAAATTAGCTGAAGAAGCTAAATCTGAGCTATAAGGTGTTCGATGAAGCAATTTGAACTTTAATAGTGGATGCATAAATTGGTACATTGTCTTGATAAAACAACACTTTAGTTTTCTCCAAATAAGGCCTTTCTTACTTAGTTTCATCACTTAAACACTGAATAATACTGGCCGTTGATAGTTTTTCCTATTTGAAGATAATGAATAAAAATTACCCCACGCGCATATCAAAAGACACGCCACAACCTTGCCTGCAGATGGAACTGTCTTCGCCTTCTTTGAACACGATTCTCCCATATCAGTCCACTATTTTGACTGTTCCTTGGTCTCAGATATGAAGTGGTGGACCCATGTCTCATCCATAGTTTCGGTCACCGCAAAAAGACGGCTTTATGGCGGTGAAACACCGCCAAACACACTGTACTGAAACGTCTTCATGCCGCTGTTCTATTGTGAGCCAACGCAGCACCCACGTGGCGGACAGCTTTCACATTTTCAAATCCTCGGTCAATATGAGATGTATAGCACTTTTTAAATGGCTATCAATTCTGCCACCCAATATTTTATAGTCGTAAGCGAAGGAGCAAAATGCCCCAGAGTAGAATCTAGCTCGGCTTTAATATTGGTTTGACTGAGATCTTTTAAAGGAAAGTATAGATTTACATAAAGGTAAACAATTTTCACTATGTTCACAAATTCACTGAGATCGTTTACTTTTGATTGCTCAAAAAAAAAAAAAATATAATAGACAACGTCTCCTTCTTCTTTTCCGGAGCACGAAAGATAAATCTTCATGCCCACACTGCCCCTCAGTAGGATCATCGGGTCTTAATATACAACGTGGGGCCTCGAAACTTAAATCATATATTTTATATGTTTTTGAAAGTAATACTGGCGACATCTATACGTCAGGTCGGGTTGGGATCTTCCTCGTAAGTTTAATTTAAGATGAGCCCTAGGGATCATTTGTATGGGGACCAGATTTGAATATGGACGGCTTCTAACCAATTTCAGTACCCTTCTAGCTATGTCCGACCGACGCTTACATAAGAAATCAAAATCAAAATATATTCATATTTGGGAGCTGTAGTTTGATTAAAAAGACAAAAAGAGGGACTGACGGACATCACTAAATGGACGCAGGAAATGATTCTGAGCCTCTCGCTATAATAAAAGATGGGTCTTGGTCCAATATTTTTATAGGGTATAAAAACTACTGAATGATTTAGAATAATTACAGATTGTAAACCTCTATTCTGATTTAATCTATTAATCATTTAAAATGTATTGAGACATGCTACATAATGACATTCACTTACAAAATAATGGGAAACATTCGCTTAGACATGTATTTATTTATTTATTTATGCAAATACAAATTCTTTTTTTTATACCCTACACCATTTTGTGGTCAGGGTATAATGAGTTTGTAATGATGTTTGTAACAATCAAAAATATCTGAACAAGACTGGCCTTTTGTTAAACGGATGGACTTAGAAACGTTTTCTGAGTCAATTAAGTATCCATTATAATCTTGTAAGTCTGAATATATTTCGTTTTAATTTTTTATATAAGCTTCTGTCGTCCATAGCTTGAACGGTAACGAAATAGTTTTTTTTTCTTTCATTTATTTATTTGCAATTTATTTTACAATAATAAGCAAATTACAGCAATTAAATCTTCACATGAGTTTTAATCTCCAATGAGGTTAAAACATTCATACATATGTATACATACTAAAGGCTTATACTATAAATAACTTAACTACTTATGTATATTTATTATTTTATATTTTTATATATTTATATATATTTACAAAGGTTTTCTTTACATATATACAGTTTTTATTTTAAAAATGGTAGGTCAAGGACATGGTGTCTTTTAAGTCTTTTAAATTCGTCGTAATCGTCCAATAAACTAATTGCAAGTGCGTTAGAATGATTGCTAAGTCTTTCTAAGTATTTGGTTTTTGTTTAAGTTTTTGACTTTAGTTATGGATAAGTCCTTATGGATATTGTCATTTGTCATAAACCAGGGTGCATCTGCAATCATCCGAAGGGTTTTTGATTGGTATCGTTGAAGAATTTCAATGTCAGAGTTGCTAGCGGTCCCCCATAATTGTATACCATATGTCCATATGGGTTTAAGAATAATTTTATACAACATAACTTTATTTTCGAGACTTAATTTTGATTTTTGACCTTGCAACCAGTACATTCCTTTAGTTTTAATATTTAATTGGTCCCTTTTAGCTTCAATTTGTTTTCTCCATGTGAGTTTTCTATCCATATGCATTCCGAGATACTTAGCTCAATCTGATTTAGGAATTTCTTCACCATTTAGAAAAATAGGAGGACAATCACCTTTTCTTAAATCAAAAGTAATATGGGATGATTTTTCAGTATTAACACAAATATTCCATGTTTTCAACCAATTTGAAATATTGTTAAGGTTTCTTTGGATTAGTTCGGAGGCTTTGACTTTACAGCTGTTTCTTGCTATTAAAGCAGTTTCATCAGCATATGTAGCGACAGTGACGTCTTCACCCACAGGCATATCTGATGTAAAAATAGTGTAAACACTAAAACACTTCCTTGGGGTATACCAGCTTTGATGTCACAAATGTTGGATATTTAATCGTTTACTTTTACATAAAATTTGCGATCTTTTAGATACGACTTTAGAACTAAATAAAAAGGTGCAGGAAGAAGTTGCTTTAATTTAAAGAGAAGGCCAGGATGCCAGACTCTATCGAAAGCTTGTTTTACATCCAGAAACAAAAGCAGAGCAGTATTCCTTATTTTCCAATGCATTTCTAACTTCATTTACTATACGATGGCATTGTTCTGGTGTACCATGGTTATGGCGAAATCCAAATTAATGTTCAGGTATAATATTGTTTGCATCCAAAATTGGCTGAAGTCTATGCAGAAATAGTTTTTCAAACACTTTTGAAAATGTAACTAATAGACTTATCGGCCTATAAGACCTTAAGTATTTTTCTGGCTTATTAGGTTTTGGTACCATCAATATCTCTGCACATTTCCATTGAGCAGGAAAATGATTCAGTCTCAAAATTGAATTGAAGATAAGTGTTAAAAAAATAATAGATTTTTTTGGTAATGCCTTAAGGTCTTTGGCACATAACTTATCGTATCCCGGACATTTTTTGTTATTTAATTTGGAAATTTCTTGAGCTACTTTATAGGGTGATATATGTTTAATTGGTAAGTCCATTTGGCAAGGGCTTTCAAGAAACGCAGTTACTTCACTAGATGAATTGTTGAAAGCAAATGGTTCAAATGTAGATTTCAGGTATTGAGAAAAACTATCAGCTTTGCTTAAATCAGATTTACACCAGATGCCATTTGAATCTTTCACAGCTACATTTCTTTTCGTTGGTCTTTTTAAAAACTTTGTGGCATTCCATAATTTGTGTTCATTGTTTTTTAATGGACTAAGATTTTGTAAATAGCAGCTAAATTGTTCATTTTTTTGCCTCGGTTAAGCGTTGTTTTAATTCTTTTGTGGCTCGATTTAAATTAGTTTTATCTGCTGGATTTCTTGTTTGTTTCCATGTTAAATTTCTTTTAATTCTTACTAAATCTCTAATTTCAGCAGATACAATTACTTTATTTCGACCACTAGCCAGTACTGTTGCTGGTGTTGACAAACACGCTGCTTCATGTATTAAGTTTGTGAAGTTTTTTACTGCATTATCGAGCCCATCCCCATCTTTAATTCGTATATTAAGGTTAATGTTTCTTTCTATCCAGTATTTAAAAGAATTTAAATCAGTTTTGTTTGTAATAACTTTATACATTTCATTAACTTGTAAATAACTCGCATTATAATTTACTAATAAAGCTGAATGGTCGGAACTTAGTTCATCAGTTTCTAAGATATATAAACAATTATTAGCAATGCCTCCGTAAACAACAAAATCCAATAGGTCTGGTATTTTTCTGGGGTCGCTTGACCAATATGTGGGGTTGCCTGTAGATAGAACAGAGTAATTATTTTTCATTACGCATTTGTAAAGTTCTTTGCCTTTGGGATTAGCAAGTCTAGAACCCCACCACTGATGTTTGGCGTTGTAGTCTCCACCAACAATAAATTTAGGTCCCATATTTTTAAAAAAAGATTCATAATCTTCGCATGTAATTTTATGTTTTGGTGGAATGTAGATGGAATATATAGAAACGTTACTGTTGTCACATTTGATTTGTATTCCAGCCGCTTGAATATGGAGTTTTTCATAATTATCAAGTAAAACGTATTTTAGAGAGGATTTAACTAAAATAGTTGAGCCTGCATGTGCTTTGTTATGTTTTATCAGTGAAATGAGTCTCTGATATTAGAAATACATCGACATGATGAGTGTGCATAAATATTTCGATTTCTCTTGTATAGTTCGGAAGCCCGTTGGCATTCCATGTTCCTAAACGTAAATTTATTTGCATAATTTTGAAATAAGCATAGTTATCATATTGAGAAGATTAGCTAACATAGCTTCAATTCTGTCCATAGAGTTATAGTTGTTATTATTTTCGTTTGAATTTCTAAGTATTTCAGAATAGGATTGTTTGTTGGTGTTTGCATATTGGTGGGCGTTTGAAAAGTTATTACCACTTTTATTATTTAGTTCAGGGAAATCATTATATTTTTCAGAATAATTAACAGAATGACCATGTGTATTAAATCCATTGTGCCATCTTCTTTGAATCAGCTTCGTGTAAATTTGACATCCCCTATAATTCGCAGTATGATCTTTTAAACAATTAACGCATCGTGCTGGTTAATTAACATTTTTATTGCATTCTGCTGTAGGCTGACTTAGTCCACATTTTACACAATTAAATAGCCTCTTGCAATACGCTTTTGTATGCCCAAAAATCTGACATCTATGACATTGTACTAATTCCGTGTTTTTTTTTTTGGTGTCTCAACATTAATAATAGCATTGGTAATATGTCTAACCTTAAATATATCTTTATTGTTTGGACTGGGCTCCAAATCTACATAAAATATAGATAAAGGCTCCTTGGTTACCCTACTTCTGACATTAGTTATATTTCGTACTTGATGACCCAGAATATTTAACTCGGCTTTAATATCCTCAACCGGAGTAGAGTGATGAAGACCCTTTATAACTACCCTATAGCAACGTTCCTGCTTAAGTTGAAAGGTGTGAAAGGATATTGTACAACTTTCTAAATATTTTACCAAAGTTCTATAACAGTCAACTGTCTTAATCATAAGCCTTATTTGATTATTATTTAACGATTTATAACTAAACTGATTCTTTGGAATAATATTACCTATATTATTTATCATTTTATTTACACCAGAGACATCTGGGATGTATATTGAAGGTGGTTTTGGAGTTGTAATAGCCGTATCATCATCATCATTTTCATTAGATTCTTCTTCATCATCATTATTTTGCAGAATAGCAAATTTGTTGCTTGTTGATGGTTCATTATCGTTGATCGTTGTTATTGTTTTGCGTTTGTTTGCATATAGCTTAGGGGACCCTAATACATGACGTTTTCTTGATGTTGTAATTTTCTGCCAGTCTAATTCACTACATAGTTCAGCATCCATAGTGTTGTTTTGATGTAACAACAATTAGCTCACAGAAGAATTGTTATTGTGCACAGTTATAGATTTCTTTGTGGAGTTTTTAATCTCCTTTTACTAATCCGTTTGTTTATATTTAAAATGTTACAATTTTGTTTTAAAATTTACGCTGCGTTAAAAATCAACACGTCTGTTCACTATTGCAGTTAATTGCAAACTCACCGAAATATTTGAAAAGGAATAGTTGTGCAGAACTAGTCCCCATAAAAATTACCTCTATTGGATCGACTTATATTGCATTTAAATCCTAATAATTTTATAGTTCTCTATCAAATTTGGTTTATGTATGTTTAGTAGACCCATTAATTAATAGTCCACAAGTAAACCGTGTAAGACCATTTTAAGTCCTATTTTCCATATAAAGCGATGTCCATCCATCCACCCGTTCATCCGTCTGTAAGCCTTATAATCAAACTACATGTCGAAAATATGAATATATTTTGACGAAAGCTTTTATAGACTATACGACTAACGCTATTGAAATTGGTAAAAATCGGTGCATGTTCAGACCTAGTCCCCTTGCAAATGAGATCGGCATAAATTGCAATAAGATCCAAATCATCTTATAGATCTCTGCTAAAATTGGATTGTGTACGTTTATTACATCTATTTATCAGCAGTCCAAAAAATAAATCCTGTAGGACAATTCTTAGTCATAGCCACCATATAAAGCTGATTCCCGATCTTCACTTAAATCTATCAAAAATAAAAAATGTTGCACAGATTTTTCTCAAATTTATTTTGTATATATTTTTTTTTTGCAAAAAAAAGTGACTTTATCAAATATGGTCAGGATGGGTCATCTTTTCGACGGACATCGCTAAACCGACAACAGAAAGTGATTCTGAGTCGATCGGTATAATAAAAGTTGGGTCTAGGTCAAATATTATTGGTAGTTACAAACATCAGCACAAAAGAAAGACTTACATTTTGTTGTGCCTAAAAGTGGATAACCACCACTAAGTGGAACCCTACCTTAAATTTTTTTTATAAGATATTTTCTTTTAGGTTTTATTGAGATTTTTTAAACTTTACCATATAAACAAAGACATACTCTGATAGTTTCAATAATAAAGGCTTATGAAGTGTTAAAACGAATTTCTAATATTTCTTTAACTTTATTTTGCTTTTTCCTGTGATTAAGGTATATAGATAAATATCGAATTTCTTCATTACTGTGACATACCCTGTATTAACTAGAAATATTAAACCAGTTCACTTTGCTAAATGAAAATACGTGTTTCAATAGCAATGGTGACAACTTTCGTGGCTGCAAATTATGGCTAAAATTTAAAGAAAGAAATACGTTAAAAAGACTCAAAATAATAAAATAACCTTATTTTCAACGAAATGTTTAATTTGGTTAAAAAAAATTTACACTTATAACAAATTAAAAAAAAAATCCCAAAGAAATCAACATAAAAATAAATTGTGTGCGTTTTTTCCTGTTCTCATGTCTTTCACAGATTTCTTGTTTCATATTCTGTACAGGCAGTGATACTTCATTACTTATACATGTCGAATACGTATACCTTCATATACATATATATTATTTTTTTTTACCAAGATACCTATTGACGACAAACATACAGACGAGTACAAAAATGAATTTGATGTACGTTTTTTTTTTGTAAATTTTTTGTATATATATAAGTAAGTAAATGTGTGACTATATTGAACGTACTCATATAAACGCCAAAGTAAAAGTCTGTACAGCAACAACGACAATAGCAAATAATGTGGGATAGTAAAGTTGTTGCACAAAGTACTTTTAATGGTACTTTCGAGGCTTAAGTCACCCATAAAGAAGTTGTTAATTTTGGAAAAATAATGATAATTTAAATTTTTTGAAAAGGTTTTTGTATCCAAAATCATTCTCTCTTCATCTTCTTTTTATTATGAAAATTAAAAGTTTTTATATTAAAGTGCAAGTGTTCTCATCTGTGAATAGCAGACTACTCCAGAAATACACAGGCTTATTCATGTGTGGTTTTGCGAATTATTTTTTCATAATCTAAAAAATAATATAATATATAATAAGCAAATATAACAAATCACCCGGACCGGATGGCATATCAGCACTCTTACTGAAACTGTGTTCTTAGACGCTATCGCGTCCATTGCAATTTGCTCTGCGCTTTCAAATGTAATGGAAAGCATTTTCAATTTCCATCTTTAGAACTACCTAGAGACCAACTTATATCTTAATGGCAGACAGTCGTTCTACGGGTGACCTGATGGGACTTCTTTCGGAACATTGAAGACAGTCCATTCACCGATTCGGTGAAAGTAAGGTTATTGCTCTGGATATTTCCAAGGCTTTCGATCGATTTTGGCACAGCGCACTCTTGTCAAAACTAATTGCTTTTGGTGTTGGTAATGATTTCTCTCGATTTATATCGAGTTTTCTCAGAGATCGTAAGAGTTTCAGTTCTGTTCTTTCTCTTCAACTTTTTCTTATTTTTTTCAATCACCTTCTATCAAACTTCCAATCCCATCTAATCTTTTCCACACGACAGCAATATTTGTCATTCATATTCATTCGACCAAGCCTTAGGGTGATTGGGGGCATGAGGCAATATATGAATGACACAGTGAAACAAGACCTTTTGACAATCTCTGAGTGGGGTCGAATGAACAGGGTCGATTTTAATGCTCGTAAGACCCAATGTTCTTTATTAACGCACAGACAGACAATGGAGTCATCAATGTTGTCTGTATGCATGGGTGGACGGATCAGATGCTCTTGATGTTCTGGGCATGAAAATTCAGTGTGATGTCCGGTGGAATAAACATATCTTTCAACTGTCGAAAGAAGCTTTCAAGTACCCAGGTTTCTTAAATCGGTGTGAGAAATACTTCACGCCATCTGATCTCCTTATTATTTATGCCACCTATATCAGACCAAAAATGGAATACAACTCTCATATATTGGCAGGGCCTTCACAGTCTATTTTGAAGTTTCTGGACCGTGAGCAAAGGAGGGCATTGGTGCTTATCAATGACAGTAAGGTAACCAACTCTATTGACACATTGAAGCATCGTCGGAATGTTGGTTGTGTTACACTGTATTATAGATATTAAATATGAAATGGCCAGTGTTTTGCTGAGATAAGTGAACTCATCCCTAGAGCCCATGTTTTTCTACGCACTACTTGCTCATTTAGTAGATCACATCCATTTGCAGTCTATTGTCCAGTGGATCGCACAATGCCCCCCCCCTCCCTGAGTGTTGATGTATACAAAAAAAGCAGGAAATTCTGAATTAAGGAGAAAAACTCCCATAAAGCTGGTACTGGTTATACAGGTGGAAAACAAGAGCAAATGAACAAATATGATGTAAAATACTTGGAACTTAAGGTATTTGAGTTTGTATTGCTGTTTGTAACAACCAAAACTATTTGACCTAGACCCATCTTTTATTATACCGGTCGACTCAGAATCAATTTTCGATTAAGTAATGTGCCTCCTTCCGTCTGCCTGTCTGTCCTTCTATCAGTCTGGGTGCCTCTCTTTGTCTGTCTATGTAAAAATACAAGTCGCAAATATGTTTTAATAACATTTGGTATATAAGCTTTTGGCAGTCATAGGGTGATCTCTGTTCAAGCGCCCCGGTAGGTGAGTAGGTAGCGTGCTCACCTATCATGCGAGGGGTCGTGGGTTCGATTCCCACCAGAGGCTTTGGTCTGTCGCTGCAAAAAAAAAAAAAAAAATGAACACACTACTCCCTCTTTCCTCCTTAACCTATCTTCCTGAGATCAACACAATGCACTGCATCTGTAAGGGGCATCCCCTGAGTGTTGATTAATTTAAAAAAAAAAAAAAAAAAAAAAAGATCCAGATTATCATATAGACATCGGTCAAATGTGGTTTATGTGTGTGTTTATTATACATCTATAATATTAATAAGCAAGGCGATTTCTTGTGACCGATGTAGGTTTCACAGTTTTACCCCGATTTTGGGAAAAAATTTATAATTTGAAATGTATTTCTTTTTCGCTGTTACCCAGATTTACAGATTTTCATCATCTGGAATATTTTTTTGGAGTTATGATCGTTTAAAGTTGCTACTAACACATACATAAAATTACACAATGCTATGTGTGTGTTTATTAAATTTGTTAATGTGTTTGTGTTAGTCTGTTAAGTTTGTTTTCTTAATTTAAAATGAGTTGAATTGTGAAGCATACCTTTAGGGTCATTACTAAATGAAAAAAATTAAACTTCCTAGAATTTGCCCTCGAATTTCGAGTGCTGGAATCTGCTAGTATAAATAATTAGTCCAAAATAAAACTCTGCGGGAACATGTTAGATCATAGTTCCCATATAAAGCTGTTTCATGATATTTACCGTTATCAAAAAACATGGACCAATAGAATCCGATATGAACTTGTTCATATCTCCAGGGCGCTAATTAATAACAATGCCACTCAAACTTGATTTATTCTTACTTTTTATATCCAATTATGACCTGAGCAAAGTATGATCTAAGATCATTTCTCGGAAGTCATGACATATGGTATCGTATAGTCGTTCTAAACCGACAATAATTTTCTTACTTGTTTAATTATGTATTAGGGGAATGTGGAGTATCTTGAAACAAGTGTATCTTGAAATGTTGTTGTTTTTGGGTATTTCCTACAGTTTCATAAAAAAAAATCAGGACGGAAAATAATTTTTATTTTTTTCTATTGGTAGAAAAGGTTACGTTAAAATTCGCTTTATCTATGTTAGGGAATTTTTAACCCTTATAGTAAGATATATATTCATTTTGGCCACCGTAACCAATATTAATGAGAAATATTTTCTTTCGGTTATGAAAAACTACTATTACACTAAAAAAATTTGTTGGTTACCAGTAACCCGTATAAGTATTGTATTTTTGATGTAATGGATGCATTTCTAAGGTGTTTGAAGGATAAGGAATTTAAATATCTTTGGTAAAGTAAACAAAACGGACAGTTTTTTGAGAAATGTTTATTAATTTTATAAATAAAATATTATTTAATTAAAAAGTTGATTAAGCATTAAACTTTAGTTCAATTAATAATTAAATTAGAAAAATACGATATATATCCGGGTAGCGACAACCAAAAAATAAAATTAGTTTCAATAATGGTTATTGGTAACCAAAAAATTTTTTTTGGTTGTTATAAAAGTTACTAGCAGATTCCAGCCCTCGAAATTCAAACGCAAATTCTAGGAAATTCTATTTTTTCATTAAATAAAGACTCTAAAAGTATGCTAATCAATTATAGCCAATTCACAAATCAACACAAAAAACAAACTCATTTTTATTACAAACACATTAACATATTTAACAAACACACCCATAGCATTGTATAATTTAATGTATGTGTTTGTAGCAACTTTAAATGCAATTTACTCAAAATAAAGAAAAAATTTGAAAATCTGTAAATCTGTAAAACGGCTAAAAATAAAAACCTTTCAAATAATATACGATTGGTCAAAATCGGGATAAAACGGTAGAACAAAACATCAGTCACAAGAAATCGCCTAGCCTATTAATAATATTATAGATTCATAACCAAAAAAAAAATATTTCTCATCTATATTGGTTACGATGACCGAATTAAATATATATTACAATAACGATTAATTATAATCTTTATTTGAATTTATCAATGTTAACGGTTAAATAAGACCTTTTCGTCCTTTCTCTTATAACTGTTACGTCTCTTAGCTTTCGATCTTGTTAATGCGACACATATATTGCATGAAATAGCAGAAATATGTTATTTAGTTGAAATACTACTATAGGAGTACCTTGATAGGAATTTTACATGTCCAGGATCCATTTTCGGAATAAAGCGTAGAAAACTCAGAATATATTGTTTGCCATTATTATTGTTTTAACAATTCGATAGAAATTGGCCAAGTGGAGGTAGTATTTTTTCTTTATCAATTTCTATGTATGTTAAAAATAATATTTTCTTTTCATATGAAAGGACTATCTAATCGATTTCAATTTACGCACAAATATTCCATATTTCTCGAGTTATTGATGTTCGAACTTGGGAAATACTTAACTTTTACTAATAAGATCATCAAAGTGCCCCTTAAACTAATAATTTTTAACGCAGCTAAAAATTAAAAGAAAATATATTTCGTAGTAATAGTAAAAGCAATCAACTGTTTAAAGTCAAAAATAAATGGTTTGACTGGAAATGCTATGCAGCTAGAAAGTCCTCGTTTGAATTACTAGGAAACTATAAACAAGATAGGAACCCAGAAACAAAAAGAAAATATTGGCAAATGCACAGTTTAAAATGATTTGTAAGACTAAAAGCGATGAATATTATAACGAATTAGATCTTAAACTAAGTCACGTAACAGATAGCAAATCCTGGTGGAAGATTGCTAACGAAATAAAAAACAAAAGCTATCAAGAGTTCCCAAATATACCTTCATCCGTTTTTAAATCATATTTCATGAAATTATTAAACCCTTTTTAAACCGCTAAAGATATACATTATGCTCCAATGTATCAAAGTGATGATTTTTTGGATGAAAATATAACTACCACAGAAATTTTCGAAGTACTCGCAAAGGCCAAACAGATAAAGTACCATTAGAAGATAGAATTCCATATGAATTTCTTAAAAACTCACCGAGTGAATTAATTCATGAACTAAAAGATGCGTATAACGCTTTTTTCAACAATATGCAAGTCGATAAATCATTTATTACTAGTGTTATATTTCCAATATTTAACAAGTTAGAAAATTACAGTCGGTCGAGACCGACTATATGATACCTATACCATGCGTTTAGAGACCCTATCTCTCAGGCCCAACTAATTGGATATAGAAAATAAGCATAAACCAAATTTGAGTGGGATTTTTATTAATTTTTTTGGCTGCAGATATAAAAAAGTTCATATCGGATGCTATATCTATATGGGGACTAGGCCCAAAAATGGAACGATCCTGACTATGTTTGGTAAAGTCTCTGTATTTTGCAAAAATATATACAAACAAAATTTGAGAAGAATCAGTGCAATATTTTTGTTTTTTGATAGATTTAAGTGAAGATCGGGAAGCACCTCTATATGGGGCCTATGACTAAGAGTTGTCCCATGGATCATTTTTAGACTACTCATTAATGGATGTAATAAACGCAACAAACCCAATTTGAGTAAGATCTATATGACAATTTGGATCTTATGGCAATTTATGTCGATTCCATAGGGGTCATTTGTATGGGGGCTAGGTCTGCACATGGACCGATTCTCACCAATTTCAATAGCGTTCATCCTATGGCCAATGATAGCTTACATACCAAATTTCATCAAAACATATTCATATTTGCGACCTGCTGTTTGATTACAATGTTTACATGGACACACAGACGGACGGACGGACGGACATCGTTAAATCGAATCAGTTAGTGATTCTGATTCGATAGGTATAATTAAAGATGGGTCTAGGTCAAATATTTTTGGTAGTTACAAACAGCAGCACAAAATCATTATACCCAAGCCACATAGTGGTATAGGGTATAAAAAGTGGAATAGAAATGAGCCAAGTAACTACAGAGGCATATCATTTATGAATGTTATTACTAAAGTATTGATGGGTGTTATAACGGAAAGATTATATAACTGGGTATGCAAACACAAAATACATTCCGAATATCAAGCTGGTTTCAGGAAAAAGTATTGATAATATTTATAACTTAACAACAATAGTACACTTAAAATTAAATGAGAAAAAAAGTATATAGCATTTTTTGTGGACTTCAAAGCGGCATTTGACACGGTTGCAAGGAAATCACCAATATTCAAGCTACATGCAATAGGAGTGTCCACTAAAATGGTTCGTTTTATTGAAAACGTTTATGAAAATACATACAGTTTGGAATGGAACAGAATTATCGGAAAAATTTGAGACCATATCAGGGGTAACATAAGGTTGCTTGTTGTCCCCACTACTCTTTTCCCTCTATATAATTGACCTGCATGAACAGCTACGTGGTGATTTATATGTTGGAAATTTTAACATAAGGCTGCTGTTATATGCCGATGATATTTTGATAATAGCTGATGACGTTGAAGTGCTACAGAAGATGATAAACAATTTAGAAGACTGTTGTAGTTACTGGAATCTGCAGGTAAATTTATTAAAATCAAAGATTATGGTGTTCACAAATGGTGGAAGGGAAGTTAAAACCGAAAAATGGACTAATGGCGGTAATGAAATTGAAAAAGTAAATGATGCAATTATCTTGGTATGATAATTACACCAAAATGTGTATTTACAAAGCATGTTGAAGTTTTAAGAGAAAAGCTGCAAGAAATTTTATAAATATAACATGGAGTAACTTTTTAAACAAAAATTGCATTTCTTTTCAATCGAAAATTCATCTTTTTAATGCCGTGTGTCACTCCATCCAATCATATGGCGCACAAATCTGGGATCATTCACATTTCGAAGAGGTAGGTAGTTTACAAAGATTTTTCTTAAAAAGGATATTAAAATTACCAAAATTTACACAAAACTACGCCCTTGTTTTAGAGTCGGGTATAGAAGATGGTCATCTTTTTACGCTGAATCTACATTTAAAATATATTAAACGCACTATATTTGAGTATTTATTAGCCTTGGAAAACAATATTCCTTGGGTGAAGCGCCTGTATGCCTTAAGCCTGGAATATAATATGCGATGGTCTCAAAATATGACTATAAATGAGTGGAACAACCAACATGCTTATTCATTGTTTAAAAGCAAAATATCATCGGATGAGAATTGAAAGAGTAAATCGATCAGAAAGTTTTTATAAAAGTTTAGATCTTCTTATGGGACGTTTTTATTTTCAAAACAATAATCAAATGAATATAATGTGGATTTTCAAAGCGCGTTGTGATCTTATATAATTAAATGGCTCTCGACACTCGAGAAAAGTTTCTAAATACTGTTCATTGTGCAATAAAAAGGAGATTGAGAACTTGCAATATTTTATTGGAAGATGTCCTATTTTAAATAGTTATAGACAACACTGGTTTAACAAGGTAACAATGTCAGCAGAATAAATAATTAGAATATTAAATGGATAAAATAATTGGCACTTCCTACTACAATATCTTATCAATGCTTTGACTTACCGAAAAATGTTAACACTAGAATACAATTACTAAATTAAAAACAAGTAAGAAAATTATAGTCGGTCTAGACCGACTATACGATACCCTATACCATGCGTTTAGAAACCCTATCTCTTAGGCCCAACTAACTGGACATTGAAAATAAGCGAAAACCAAATTTGAGTGGGATTTTTATTAATTTTTTTGGCTGCAGATATGAAAAAGTTCATATCGGATGCTATATCTATAAAGGGACTAGGTCCAAAAATGGACCGCTCCTGATCATGTTCGGTAAAGTCTCTTGCATTTTGCAAAAATATGTACAAACAAAATTTGAGAAGAATCAGTGCAATATTTTTGTTTTTTAATAGATTTAAGTGAAGATCAGGAAGCAGCTCTATATGGGGTCAAAGGGATTATTTTTGGACTACTCATTAGTGGATGTAATGAACGCATACAAACCCAATTTGAATAAGATCTATATGACAATTTGGATCTTATGGCAATTTATGTCGATTTCATATGGGTAATTTGTATGGGGGCTAGGTCTGAACATGGACCGATTCTCACCAATTTCAATAGCGTTCATCCCATGGCCGATAAAAGCTTATATACCAAATTTCATCAAAATATATTCATATTTGCGACCTGCAGTTTGATTACAAGCTTTACATGGACACACAGACGGACGGACGGACGGACGGACGAACGGACGGACGGACGGACGGACGAACGGACGGACGGACATTGTTAAATCAACTCAGAAAGTGATTCTGATTCGATCGGTATAATTAAAGATGGGTCTAGGTCAAATATTTTTGGTTGTTACAAACAGCAGCACAAAGTCATTATACCCAAACCGCATAGTGGTATAGGGTATAATTATGAAATTTTGAATTATATCGAGTTAAACTCTTTTTTTCGGCTAACGACTATGTCACTGCCGTATATTCGTTGAAAAATTATTATTATTATTTTAAGATTTTTGAAGAATAAATACAATACAATACAAAAATATTTCGTGTCCTTATTTTTGGATAAATTCGACCCAGTGCCGACCTTCAATAAAACTGAAAAAATTCTGAAGAATCTTTTGGGCTCTAAGAGTTCATATTCCATTTTAAAAGTTTCCAGTATTAAAAAAAATGGTCGTTTAAAAAAGATCGGATTAAAAAACATCAAACAATTTATATGAAATTCTCATTTTCCTTAGTCTAAAGACAAATTTTGCTAATATTTTTATAAAGAATCGACGAACCATTCTTTTATTAAAAAAAAAAATCAATTTTTAGAGGCTTTTCCAAAATAGTTCAGCTCACGGACGGTTATCGCAATCGCCCAAACATTTTGGGAATCATCGTTAATAATGCCTGGGTTTAAGTTCAGAAGGCTACATCAAACACAATTTTTGAGATACGGTAATATTTTATGGAGCCACTATAAATAGTTTTTATTTGTAACAACATTTTACATCAAACTGAAAGTATCACTGATAGTTATATCACTGATATTATATAAACAATTGAAAAAGTACTTTTTTAACACCGGTTGATACCAGTTTGTCATCCCTGTTAAGAACAACAAGTACGAGTATACGAATATGTTTAAGAATCTGAGACGAAACTTATGTCTGTATATGAAACAACAACAAAAAAATCTCGGAGCCAAGGTAGGCTGATGACTTGTTGTGTATATATGTTTGGTTGACTTGTTAAACATAATGTATGGTTGTATGTTTGTTTGTTAACTTGTATGAACGTATTTGCTTGTTTGTTCTTTAAAGGCTGGGGTTGCGTACACAACACCAAGATACAACAACAAGTTAAAAACAACAGGTAAAACATATAGACTCTGTATTAAATAAACGGTAGGCGGGAGCGAGTGTGTGTGTGTGTGAGCAAGGGTACGAGTGAGTGATTTTTTTCCTCATTTCATTTCTTTTCAAATCAATTGAACTGAAACTTAACAAAATGACAATGTGGTTCATATGCTTGCGACGAATATAAACAATCTCAGACATATAGACAGTTAGACTGTTGGTCTCACTTGATGACTGTGCAAGAGACAGTCAGTTAAACTGTCTGTCTATTTGTTGGTAACGTTTATAATCAAGGGGCTGATGATGCCATAACTTGTATCACAAAAGATGCTTAGAACAAAGTAAAAAAAAAAACAGACATTATAACCCGGCAGGTTATGATTTGCTTAAAGGCTAGGATTTTATATATGGGACAGTGGTTTAGTTATTGAAAAATTTCGTGTAAAATTTATTTTCTATTAAATATGAAGAAGAGCCATTAGAAGTTTAAAAGTTTTTCTAAAACTTTTTTTTTTATAAAAAGAAAAAATTTGTCACTTAACAGTATACTAGCAGATTCCAGTTCTCGAGCGCAAATTCTAGGAAATTTTATTTTTTCATTAAATAAAGACCCTAAAGGTATGCTAATAATTATAGCCAATTCACAAATCAACACAAAAACAAATTCATTTTTATTACAAACACATTAGCAAATTTAATAAAACACACATAGCATATGTGTAATTTTATGTATGTGTTAGTAACAACTTTAAATGCAATTTACTCAAAATAAAGGACAAAATTTAAAAATCTGTAAATCTGCAAAACGGCTAAAAAGAAATACCTTTCAAATAATATATGTTTGGTCAAAATCGGGATAAAACGGTAGAACAAAACATCGGTCACAAGAAATTGCCTAGCCTATTAATATTATAGATCAGTGGTTCTTAACCTTTTCGAGCTCACGGAGCACTTCTAATTACATGAAACCTTCACGGAGCACCTTACCAAATAACATTGATTCTAGTAATTTGTATTTTATTTTTTTATTTATTCAACTCAAATAACTACAATATACAAAAAATAAAATATATTCAATATATTTAACAAAACTAAATTGTTACAAATTCAAAATGACTTAAAATATAATACAAATTCAATGGGATATTTGAGCCTGGTGAGTTTTACATATTTCGCCAATGTTGGGTCTAATAAAAGATATTGCTACCCTCATTTCCTCTTCTAAATCGAGAAGTCTTTCTCGTTTTTTAGTTTTTATATTTGTTAATGTTGAGAATCCAAGTTCGCAGAGATATGATGTAGCAAATTGTAATAATATTGCGATTGCCTTCTTAGATAAAGATGGGTATTCATCTTGGACGGAAATCCAAAAATGTTCATTAGACAATTTTGTGAACTCCATCTTCAGAGATCGATCTGTAGACAAGGAAATAATTTCTTCTTCTTCTTGTAAAGACAGTTCCAAATTAGAAAATTCAAATGTCCCAAACGGATTTCGTATCCAGTCATAGGATTCTAATTTAAGGGATGGGAAGTAACATTCGATTTTTTCTTCCAATATTGTTAGATGTTCTATTACGGCAGGAATAATATCTGCGACATTTTTAGTTTGAATTGAAGGAAACATATCAAGCGTATTGTTTTTTATTATTCGATTTTTCCAATGCAATATTTTTTTATTGAATCCCAGTATTTTATCCGTGGCTGTTAAAATATTCTCATTTTTACCTTGAATACTTGTATTAACTGAATTTAAGTATTTAAAAATATCAGCTAAATATGCCAATTTAGCACACCAAATATCATTTTCAAAATTTTTTGCAAATTTATCCACAGCGGCATTTCGGAAATAACACAACAATTCATCTTTGAGCTCTAATAAACGACATAGGACTTTGCCGCGAGACAACCATCTTATTTCAGTGTGCAATAGCAAACTTTCATACTTAGCATCCATAGATATACAAAGCTGTTTAAAAATGCGTTCCTGCAGAGGCCTTGATTTAATATAATTTACTATTTGTACCACTTCATCCAAAACATATTTTAAAGTGTTTGGCAATGTTTTTGAAACTAAAACTTCCCGATGTAAAAAACAGTGTGTAGATATGATATTTGGATTATTTTCCTTCACAAGTGTAACACATCCTTTAATAGATCCTGCCATTGATGGACATCCATCTGTACAAATTCCAACGCAGAAATCCCAGGATATTTGGTATTTTTCTAAATATGTAGTAATACAATTAAAGATATCTTTTCCTTTTGTATGTCCTGTAAGCTCTCTGCAGCAAAGAAATTGATTAACTATTTCATTTTCATCAATGAACCGAACGAATGCAAGTAATTGAGCTTTACTGCTAATATCAACAGATTCGTCTATTTGCAAAGCAAAAAATTTCTTTGAAAGCTTATTATTAACCGTTTCCTCGATATCAAGTGACATGTCTTTTATTCTTTTTTTTATTGTATCATTAGATAGGGGAATTTTCATAATCTCATTTATTGCATCCTCTCCAAACATGATTTTGACTATTTCACAACATGACGGTAAAATTAGACTTTCTGCTATAGTATGTGGTTTTAGTTTCAATGCAATTAACTCGGCTACCTTGTATGATGCAATTTGCGCCTTATCAGATATTGTCATAGCACATTTAAATTGTTTTGCTTGCTTATCTTGCATGCCCAATAACCTTTTAAAGTAATCCTTATTTTTTGAAACAAGATTAGCATGGGTAGTAGTAAGGTGTCGGTTTAATTTAGCCGGAAACATAGCACTATTGGACAGTTCTACACCGCATACAACACATTTAGGAATTGGACACTCCTTTTCACCGGTCCATGTAAATCCCAAACTGATGTATTCGTCAGAATACTGTCTATAAGTCTTCCTTATTTTATTACATGTTGACACATCTTCTGTATTACCACTATTAATACTACTCCGACTTGTACTTGGTCCATCATTAATATTTTTCTCAGAATTACATTTTCGTTTCAAGAACTTGTCCATGGCTAAATAAATTGGGAATAAGAATAAGTACATACATATATATATACGCGTAAATAGAGGTATTTTTCGAAAGTGTTTAATGCAGAATAAGAAAATTAAGTTTATGAAAACATAGGAGATCGATATTAAGTTTATTTAAATAAATAAATACAATAAATATGTATGTACACATATTTATTTAATTTTTTATTTTAAATTTATGTTAATTTACAATTATAACGTAATATACTTACTGAAATAAATTTTTTCACTTTTTTGGCACAAATTTAATCAAATAATTATTGAAAACACATTGGTTTACGTCCAACACAACACTAAAATATTTCATATTATTTGATCAGAATTTTTTTGTGCAGCCTACTTGATTTAAATTTTTGTTTATAACTAAGTACTACTGCATGTACTTTGTATATTTGAAATGCGGCCTGCTCGATTTAAATTTTTGTTTGAACTAAGTACATACCGCATATATGTACATATATTTGAAATGCAGCCTGCTTGATTTAAATTTTTGTTCATAACTAAGTACATACCGCATATACATATATTTGAAAGTTTGTTCTAATAAATTTATATGTATATTTTTTTATACTATATGAGTTTAGCTTTCGTTTCGCGGAGCACCTGCGACAATCTTGCGGAGCACTAGTGCTCCGCGGAGCACCGGTTAAGAATCACAGTTATAGATACTCGTAAAATTACTTAAGCAGGGAATATATAAATTAAGTCGAAGGAACCATTATTAAACCATCATTAGAACTTCTCACAAAAAAGTTGTTATTGCATTCTCATGATAATAATAGAAATAAATAGAAATATATGAGTCCATCCAACTTCCATTAGAGCATAGAGGATGGTTAACAAAAAATAAATGATAAAAAAAACAAACAAATATTTGATGCCCACAATACCCATGTTTCAAACATGGAGTTCCCAATCCAATTTAAATCCGAACTAACACGAATATAAATCGAATAGAGATTAAAGGTTTGTTGATTTGCCCTTAAAACTAAAATGGACATTAAATTTCCTGAAACAAATATGTTTGATGTACCCCACCGAAACTAAACCTAGAATGCTTTCAAAAATATTTCGGCAATTGCGGCTGTTATGAACAAGAAAATAATTGATTTACATAATGTGATCTGGAAATTGTTCTATATGGGGGCTATGACTAAATAAAGTCTTACAGGGTTATGGACTACTTACTAATGGGTGTAATAAACATACAAAAAAACTTGACCGAAATCTATATGATAATCATGATTTTATGGCAATTTAAGTGGATCTAGGTCTGATCAGGGAAAAAATTTTCTCTAATTTCAATAGCGATCATCCTATGGCCGACAAAAGATTTACATGGATCTGTAGTTTGATTACAAGGTTTATATGGACACACAGACAGATAAGAGGCAGACGGATGGACAGGATTTAGCTTCATCTTATCTTGCTGTAACAAATTTAAATTTTCCTTGGCAAAATAAAAATGAATTTGTTAGATTTTTAGTCATTTTCAGACATACTGCAATTAATACTGTAGTTAATATGCAAACTTTAATTTTGTTTCAGTTGTGCGTGGTAGGAAAGAAAAAAGCATATATTTCAAAAATTCATAACTACACTGTACGGGTATTCTTAATCGGACCGGTTTCTGGCATTTCAGCCTTCATCAGCGATTTATTGAACATTGTGATAATTGTTATGTTTTATAATTGAATAGATTGTTTCTATATGAAATTTTTCTACTTAGGGCGGCCGTGAGGTTTGCACCCTGAAGCTTCATATAATTCAATAGGAAAATATATTTTTAAAACCTTTTTATTTATTCCCATTTAAACAAAATTCGGAATTAAAGATCGCACAACCAAATTACCATGCTTTCTAAGGTGATGATATTGAAAATCGCACATTTTAAATGAAAAATGAAAAATGTTTACAATTGTAGATTTTAAATGTAATCTGATGAGTTTAGCGGATGCTAAAAATGTAATTTTTTCTAATGACTTCTTTACTTTATTTTTATAACCCTTTTAAAGCAACTGTAGATTTATTGAAATATGAATTTTAAGAGAAGCATGAAAACATTCTTGGTTTAAATAAATAGATTTTTATTGATTTTAGCTTAACGAAATACTTAATAAAGGATTTTTTATTAGTTTCTAACTTTCAGCTGTGATACTAGTTTAAGACATTTTTACTGTGATATTTACTTTTATTTATTTTTTACATTTGCTTTAAATTAATTTTGTGTTTTATGTTGTGTATGTAAAACAGAATATATTGTTTATTAAATGTATTAAATTTGGCAAAAAAGACTAAATGTATATTAATAAAATTATCCCTAAGGATGTTGGGAATCTCCAACGAAACGTCGGGTGAATAATAAATAAATAGTCTTTTATTTATTTTGAAAACAAATGACCTTAGAAGCCCACTTTAGAGAATTCTAAAAATCTTTACAAAAAAAACCAAAATATTTACCCAAAAAAAGGTCGATAAAACTTATGATCAATTGGAATTGTATTTTTTTATTAAAAATTTGTATTCGATTTGAACAAAAGACTTACGAAGCAAACTTTTAAATACAATATTGAAGGATTTTGAAACCAAACAAATGACTTAAGAAACGAGCGTTTGAATACAGTTTTCTACAATATATAATATTCTACAATTGTTTGGTTCTTTAAACATTATTGGAATATATTATTAAATTTTTAAGTCCTTAGCCGTTGTATTGAAACGGTCGATAAAACTTATGATCAATTGGAATTGTATTTTTTTATTAAAAATTTGTATTCGATTTGAACAAAAGACTTACGAAGCAAACTTTTAAATACAATATTGAAGGATTTTGAAACCAAACAAATGACTTAAGAAACGAGCGTTTGAATACAGTTTTCTACGATATATAATATTCTACAAATGTTTGGTTCTTTAAACATTATTGGAATATATTATTAAATTTTTAAGTCCTTAGCCGTTGTATTGAAACGTTTGTTTCTTAAGTCTTTTGTCATAAATGTAATACATACATATATAATTTTCATAGCAATGGAGGTAAAACTCATTGATTATTTTTATACCCTATACCACTATGTGGTTTGCGTATAATGACTTTGTGCTGCTGTTTGTAACTACCAAAAATACTTGACCTAGACCCATCTTTTATTATACCGATCGAATCACAATCACTAACTGATTCGATTTAACGATGTCCGTCCGTCCGTCCGTCCGTCCGTGCTGATCGCAAATATGAATATATTTTGAAAATATAAGCTTTAATCGGCCATATGATGAACGCTATTGAAACTGGTGAGAATCGGTCCATGTTCAGACCTAGCCCCCATACAAATGACCCCTATGACCCCTAATCGACATAATTGTCATATAGATCTTACTCAAATTGGGTTTGTATGCGTTTATTACATCCATTAATGAGTAGTCAAAAAATGATCCCTATGGGACAACTCTTAGTCATAGGCCCCATATAGAGCTGCTTCCTGATCTTCACTTAAATCTATCAAAAAAACAAAAATATTTCACTGATTCTTCTCAAATTTTGTTTGTATATATTTTTGCAAAATACAAGAGACTTTACCAAACGTAGTCAGGATCGGTCCATTTTTGAGCCTAGTCCCCATATAGATATGACATCCGATATGAACTTTTTCATATCTGCAGCCAAAAAAATTAATAAAAATCCCACTCAAATTAGGTTTATGCTTATTTTCTATGTCCAGTTAGTTGGGCCTATGAGATAGAGTCTCTAAACGCATGGTATAGGGTATCATACAGTCGGTCTAGACCGACTATAATTTTCTTACATGTTATATATTTTTTGTTTTTCTTACAAATTTACTAGTATGAATCGTTTTACTGAATCAGGCTTAAGTTTTACCTCTCTATACATATTATGTTTAATGTTTAAAGTTTAATGTTTGAAGTTTAAACATAATATGTATAGAGAGGTAAAGTCGTGTTTAAAATATAACTGAACTCGAACCTGTTTATTGTACATGTTCTGTTTTTTCTTACTACACGAGCCACAACACGACTTAAAATATAACTGAACTCGAACCTGTTGTACATGTTCTGTTTTTTTTTTTCAGTACACGTACCAGAACATGAACTTCAAATAAAGCAACAGTCAAAAATGTGTGCTTTATGTGTGATTGAAACAAAAAGTACGTGATACAAAAATGTTCGTGTAAATAACGAAATATTAAAACGAACACAGTCATGGTTGTGTTGGGCACCGAAGAAAATTTAAAAACAAACATAATTGATATGAAAATAAAGATATGTGTTGGCTGCTTTTGAACAGAACATTGTGTGTTTCATGTGTGTATTTTCTGAACCTTGGTTTAAAGACGAATGACTTAAGTACATAATGTTTTTTTAGAAATTATATTCTATCAAAAGCATATAATAGAAACTTTAGAAACTATTAATTAGCTAACACTTTTGTATCGAACAAATTGTAAATTAGCTGACACTTTTGTATCGAACAAATGGTTATAAATATTTCTAAATTATAAAACAAATTAATATACAATTTTTTTTTAACATATTAATAAAATGTTAAAAGTTTCCGAGCTCCGCCTTAAAGAAACAAACAAACATATAAACAAACATACAAAAATAAAAGCATAATAATAGTTGTCAAACTTGTTGAATGATTTAGTAACTCTTTTTAATAATGATTGAGTTAGAATAATTCTGGCTCGAAAAGCTGTGCGAAAATCCAACACATCTATTTTCAAAAGCAATTTTGCAGCAATTCACATTGTAATAACTTCTAACAATTCTAATAATATCCTCTATCCACTGTTTACCTTTTTTAGTTATTTTTAACCGAAAAAATTATAATTTCAAATTTTATATTACTTTTGCTAGTAATTTATTTTATGGAAGACTTTCTTACAGATCTATAATATTAATAGGCTAGGCGATTTCTTGTGACCGATGTTTTGTTCTACCGTTTTATCCCAATTTTGATCAAACGTTTATTATTTGAAAGGTATTTCTTTTTAGCCGTTTTGCAGATTAACAGATTTTTAAATTTTTTCTTTTATTTTGAGTAAATTGCATTTAAAGTTGCTACTAACATGTACATAAAATTATACAATGTTTAGTAAAATTGTTAAGGTGTTTATAATAAAATGAGTTGGTTTTTTGTGTTGATTTGTGAATTGGCTATAATTGATTATCATACTTTTAGGGTCTTTATTTAATGAAAAAATAAAATTTTCTAGAATTTGCGCTCGAATTTCGAGGGCTGGAATCTGCTAGTTATAATAAAAAATACATATATCACAATAATTAAATTAACAATTATATGTATATTTAAAAACAATATCATATTACGCTTAATATTGATGATGTTAGCAGAAAAATTAATCAACTTATAAAGATTATTGAAATCAGAACAAATTCTTCTAAAAGGATCATCAATGCCAAGTTTTGACAAATAAAAATGCAATTCAATGTAACAAAATTTCTGGCTGGTCGAAGTGGAACATTAGATGATAAGTTGTTTACGAGGAAGTCAGAGTTAACTTCACCATTAATCAAACTAATAGCATAGTTCTTCGGAAGTTTAATTATAGAATGGCAATTTCGTAACATTGTTACGATAAAAATTTCATAGACAAAACAGTGGAAATTGTTTTTGCACTGATTCGATTTTATTGCAGTGAAAATTGTATTCAGGATCCAAAATGATAGAACTGTTTTCTAAAATCGGCCCAACTAACGAAGTGTAACGTTGTTTAATGATGTTAGGGCCGATGAATTCTTTGGCCCATCGTTTTATAAAAGCAAGAACTCCACGAGCTTTATTAATACTAGCAGATTCCAGCGCTCGAAATTCGAGTGCAAATTCTAGGCAATTTTTTTTTTTCAACTTAGCCAATTCACAAACCAACACTTTTTTGGTTTATTATTATTGTGAATGAAAAAAACAAACTTACAAACACATTAACAAATTAAATACACACACGTAGCATTGTATAATTTTATGTACGTGCTAGTAGGAACATTAAATGTAATTTATTCAAAATAAAGGCAAAAATTTAAATATCTGTAAGTCTGGTGAACAGCTAAAAAGAAATACCTTTCAAAAAATATAGATTTTGCCAAAATCGGGATAAAACGGTAGAATAAAACATCGGTCACAAGAAATCGAAATTTAATTTAGTATCCAATAGAGTACCCAAATCTACGACCGAGTCCACTCAAGGAGTAGGAACCAACAATGCCAAATTTTCCGAAAAAGTGCATGTGTTTGCATTTGTTCAAGTTTAAATCCATTAAGTTTGAACTGCACTATTTAAAGAAACTATCTAAACCACGTTGAAGAGAAATTTGACTGCCATTATAACGCCAGTAGCGTAGAATATTTGAATATTGCAATGTGTTTGGTAGATCATTGATAAAAGCGAGTATAAAATTGAATCAAGATGACAAGCTTGAGGCACTCCGGATTTTAAAGATGTATATCTAGACATATTATTATTAAAATCTGTTACAATATCTGTTAAAATCTTTTCAGTTTGAAATATATTGTTATAATACAGGGTGGCACACGAATGTTGTTATAGAAACAAAACGTAATAACTTTTTTTCAGTGTTAGTAATCGGCTTATTTTTTTATTTGGCAGGTTCTTATTTGGGTTTATTAAAATGAATGCGTGGTATACCGAAAAGAGGATTTGGATAGTGCGGTGGTACCATATTTTGCAATCCTTAAGGAAATTTAAAGGAGATTGATGGCACTCCCCCGAGTAGACGGATCATTATGAGGCTGGTAAGCATGTTTGCCGAATCTGGAAGCGTCGCACGAAGACCGTACCATCGAGATCCGATCTTTTTTGCTTTTGAAGGCTACAGACGTCATCAGCTCAGCTTAAGATCATCCAGCATAATTTGATCTGTTCACCAGCGTTATACAGCACCATTTTCCGGCTTATCAACACCATCGTCAACACGACTAGTGTAAACTTTATTATACAATAAAGTTATTTTCATCATTTACATTTATTCCCCAATAAACATGTAAGTAGACTCATAATACCCGATTATGTCCCACATGGAATAGAACATTAATCATATTCCCCATTAAATAATTAAATATTTAATAATTACCAAAAGTCAAAGGTATAATATTCATGTTTCCATACAAAGTCCAAATTACAAGTAAGTTAAATCCTCTGGATTTGCCTATTCGCCTGGAATTTTGCCAACAAATTATTGAAATGGCCGAAAAAGACAACAGCTTGATAAATTGCTTGTTTATGTCTGATGAGGTCCATTTTGATCTAAAAGGTAATATAAACAAGCAAAATTGCCGTACATGGAGTGAATCTAATACACAAATATTTCAGGAGACGGAACTGCACCCAGAACAAGTTCCTGTGTGGCGCGCAGTTTCATCAAGGTGAATTGTGGGACCATACTTCTTTGAAGAAAACGGTGTAACAGTGCTGCCAATGAGACTGTTATTTGAACATGGTGTAGAAGTTTTTTTTTAAACCCAAAACAGTTCCTTTTCAATAGCATTTGATTTGGGTCCAGCAAAATGAAACAACTGCACACATAGCCCGACCGGTTATGGTGGAGCTCCAACGAAAACTTCCAAACAAATTAATATCCAGAAACTCCAGTTTCCACTGGCCCCCAATATCACTTGACCTGACTGTACCAGACTTTTTTTATGAAGTTATGTCAAACAAAAGGTGTACAAAACGAAACCAAGGAATTTGACTGAATTGCAGCAGTCCATTAAAACAATAATTTAGGCGATTTAGACATCAATGAGAAATTTCTTGATCAGAGGCCAAATCACCGCATTCGATATCGAGTAATATCAATCGAAATTTCATATTTTGGTTTATTATTTAGAGAAGACGGACAAACATCAGTCCTCATTTTACTTTTACTCTAGGGGCCCATAATTCAATAACTGTGTCATAGTAAAATTATTCTTAGCATTTTATTTTAGAAAATAAAAAAATAATTTCGATCGAAAAATTTCGATAGCGAATGTGGTGATTTGGCCTCAGGTGTCGCATATGCTTGGATTAGCATGGAGGTAATTTATGGTATATCATCTTCAAAAACAATTAGTTATATAAAATTAAATTGAATTTTCTATAAAATAAAAAAAAGTACATTCATTAAAAAAGTTATTTTCCCGAAATCCGCAAAAATAAAATCCTTGTAAAAAAAATTCTGGCATAGGGATTTATATAAAAAATCACACTCTTAATCTCTAATATGTATTTAACAAAACCTTAAAGTATAAGATCCATTTTTTTCAATTTTGTTTAAGCAAATTTTTTAAAATTTTTAAAAAAATTTCCCATTTTCGGTTTCAATGCGTTAACAAGGTGGTAATACAACAATACTTCATATCTGAGTACTTATAAGTATAGAGACCAAAAAAAATTTTTGGCTTTTATCAATTTCTCAAAGTTGAAAAAAATGCCATCAAATTTCATTACCTAGTTTTTTTTTTGGCACAAAAGTGCTCTGGGGCATTTGCTATTTCTTGGCGAGTTTTTATTTGCTTTTGAAGTTTTATAGGTTTTTGAAGAGATAATTTAATACTGATCTCGATTCATATAACAACTTGTCGAAAATCTGAAAAAAGTCATATTTTCCCCATATAAACACACTTGAAATTTTCAATCGATTTCCGGCGCGACTTTTCTTTTTCCGATTGTCCCCAAAATTCACATTTATTAGTTTTATATAGAAAGGAAACAAACTGGACACCGCCTCTCCCCAAAATCGCATTTTCATTTTTAAAGACTACTCTATTGTATATATAAAAGTAAATTTGTGTGTGTGTGTCTAGAGTACTACACCTTTGGACCGATCTTATTGATCAGTTTCTCGACTATGGCAATGGCTGGATAGAAAAATGACAAAACAAACAGAGAGCATTAATGAACAAATAACACAATTCTGTGCTCTTTTAAGAGAAGGTGAATCCCGTTTTGCGGAAGACATAAAAAATACGGTCAAGGAAGCTGAAGATCGTCTCTTAAATGAGATCGATAAGAGATTTCGTGAGATAAAAGAAGAAGAAAAAGATGTTACTTTAAGAGTTGCTAAACTTGAAACAGTGTCGGGTGAAATTATAGAAATGAAAAATGAAATTAGAAAATTAAAAATTCAAACTCTAAAACATTCAAATTCAATCGTTGCATGTGATTTGCGTATTAACAGAGTTCCTTTTGGTGTTGATGAAGACTTACATCTGTTATTTGATACCATTTGTAAGATTCTTAAAATTTCTACTCCGCCAGTGCAATATATCCACCGATTGCAAAATAAAAACAACAAAAACGTTGAAAATTCCCCTGATGGTGTTATAATTGCTAGGCTGATGACTCCGTATGATAAAAATTTTGTTCTAAAAGCATTAAATGAATATAAAAAGAAACACAAAAATTTATTGTTAACGTTGCTTGGGTTCCAACCAGATGATAAAAATCCTTACTTTTTCATACATGAAAATCTAACTAACGGGAACTACAAAATTCTTAGAGAAGCATCTACCCTGAAGAAACAAAAACTACTGCAATCTGCCTACTCATTTCGGGGACTTGTATATGTCAAGCGTTTGAGTACTGATAAACCATTTTGTATTGAAAACCTTGATGCCCTGAATAATTTTTTTCGTGCTAATGATAATCTATACTATGAAAATAATGAAGTCTTACCTAATAATGTTTTTACGTAACCTGTTACCTCTGTATGCCAATTTTTTAACTTTTATTGTAATTCCTTCTTACATTTATATTAATTTTTATAATTTTAATTTTCTCAAATTTAAATTAATTTATATATTTTTTAGTTATTCTATCAACAACTTTATTTATATTAAAACATATTGCGTTGCGTTTAGGATTGGTTTTTATTGTGACTCTAATTTTATATTTTGTTTGAATGAATAATCGAAACAATTTAAGAGCGAATTCCAATGACGTAACAATTAACATGGTGAAAATACTTGCCAAACAGAAAAAAGGTGTTCAAATTTGTCACTTAAATGCTCAGAGCTTAAAGCCTAAAATTGATGAATTCAGATGGACCTTTGAGAACTCGAATATTGATATTGTATGCGTCTCGGAGACATGGTTAGATAAGTCAACCCCGGATGGGCTTATAACTTTACAGGGCTATAAAATATTTAGATCCGATAGATTGACTGGAGGTGGAGGTGGTGTTGCAATATATGTAAGAAGTAATATAACATGTAATTATTGCTCTAAAAATGCAGCAACGGACAAAATCGAGTATATTTTTCTTGAGATTTCATCTTTAGGAAGAAAGATGTTGGTTGGTTGTGTATATAGGCCAAACAACACTATTGATTATACTAGTTTCATCATAAAAATTGAAACTTTAATCATGCCATACAACGACGTGGTAATAGCAGGAGACTTTAATTCTAATCTTCTAACTGAATCCTCGTTCAGGGACCATATGGAATCGATAGGTCTTACACCGACTAACACTACATTACCTACTCACTTCACGAAATATAATAGCACGCTACTGGACCTTTTGTTCGTGGGTGATCCATCTAAAATATTACTTTATGATCAAATTTCTGCATCATGCTTCTCCAAACATGATCTGGTTTTTGCATCATATGACTTCTTACTCGATCAAAGAGATCAAACTTATTCTTATCGCGATTTTAAAAACATAAATTATGCCCTTCTTAATGAGAACTATCTTCGAGTTAATTGGAATACAATCTACGACTTGATTTCTGTTGATGACCAACTATCGTTCCTAGAGTATAATATTCTGAAGCTTTATGATGAAGCAGTCCCTTTGAGGACAAAAACAATTTCGGCAAAAAAAAAAAACCGTGGTTCAATTTTTCTATTCTAAATTCAATACAACGAAGGGATTTAGCATACTCTAGATGGAAGCGTTTTAAAACACCAGAACTAAAAGCAGAATTTCGTTCTGCTCGGAGGGATGCTAATAATCGAATTAGAATGGCCAAAACTGAGTATTACTCTAAGCGATTCGGTACCGCCCTTGAATCCAAACACACCTGGAAAACTATTAGGGACATTGGTATTGGAAATATGGATAAAAGCATGAACTGCTCCATTAATGTTGATGAACTCAACAACATATTTACTAATACTTCGCTTCTTGTAGCGACGGACAATATGGCACAAAGCGAAAATTCTCTTTATAATGACAATGATACGCTTGACCAGGACATATTTGAATTTTCATGTGTCAATCAATTTGATGTTTTCTCTAGTTGTTCTCAAATAAAATCCAATGCAATAGGATATGATAATCTTGATCCTAAGTTCATTAGAATAATTCTGCCATCTATATTGCCGTATATTACTCATTTATTTAATACCATCATCACAACTAGCTGTTTTCCTTCGAAATGGAAGCATGCGAAGTTAATTCCAGTCCCTAAATCAAACAGTGAGTACCGGCCAATATCTATCTTAAGTTTTCTTTCAAAAGCTTTAGAAAAAATTTTACACCACCAGATAAGTGTTCACGTTTATGAAAATCACCTAATGTCTGACCGACAGTCAGGTTTCCGACCTAATCACAGCTGTGTAACTGCTTTAATTGACGTATCGGAGAGTATAAGGCGTGAACTAGATGATGGTAAGATTAAATTTTTTTCATTAGTCATTTTTTTAATTACTTGAATTTGAGTTTTCTCATACAAATAGAGGATTTATAAAATAAAAAAAAAAAAAAAACAACGTAGAATTTTATTGTCTAGGCAGACACAATTTTTTGAAAAATTTAATTTTAACTAGCGGATTCCAGCCCTCGAAAGTCGAGCGCAAATTCTAGGAAATATTATTTTTTCATTAAATAAAGACCCTAAAAGTATTCTAATCAATTATAGCCAATTCTCAAATCAACACAGAAAACAAACTCATTTTTATTACATACACATTAACAAATTTAGTAAACACACACACACCATTGTATAATTTTATGTATGTATGTGTTAGTAGCAACTTTAAATGCAATTTACTTAAAATAAAGGAAAGAATTTAAAAATCTGTAAATCTGCAAATCGGTTAAAAAGAAATACCTTTCAAATAATATACGTTTAGTCAAAATCAGGATAAAACGGTAGAACAAAACATCAGTCACAAGAAATCGTCTAGCCTATTAATATTATAGATTAGTTTTTATTGTTCGGTTTGAGATCATGTATGTATATATTTTCTAATATTAGGAAGGTTAATAATTTTGTAATGTAAGAGAAATATGTAAAAAATTGAAGACAACGCTAGATGGAGTAGCCAATTTCGACTTGTTTATCTCATCATCCTTCTGCCTATTACTTCAACTCATGCTTAATCAGCTATTTATTTAACTCAAACGTTTGAAAGAAAAGAACATGAGGATTGTTTTTTCTTTATATGAGAGTTGAGTTTTTTTTTCTAATTTTAGCTTTATCTACATTAAAGAAGCAATATCAATCACAAGGCTTAAATTTTATTCCATATATCTAACATTTTATGAATATTCCAAAAAACCAATTGAGATTTTTTCTAAGTTTCCAAGAAACTTCGTAATTTTTTTAAAGGTTTTATGTTCCATCTGTTTTTTTGTTGCCGTAGCTATTTTAAATTACAACAAAAACAAGTAAGAAAATTGTAGTCGGTCTAAACGGACTATAAGATACCCTGTACCATGCGTTTAGAGACCCTATCTCTTAGGACCAACTAATTAGATATAGAAAATAAGCATAAATCATATTTAAGGGGAATTGTTATTAATTTTATGAAACAGTTCATATCGGATGCTATATTTATGTGGGGACTAGATCGAAAAATGACCCGCTCCTGTCCATATTTGGTGAGGTCAATTATTTTTTGCAAAAACATATACAAACCGAATTTGAGAAAAATCTGTGAAATATTTTTGTTTTTTGATAGTGAAGATCGGGAATCAGCTTCATATGGATGCTATGATTAGGAATTGTCCTACAGGGTTTATTTTTGCACTAGGACTAGAACTAGAACTATGGACTAGATGTAAGCATGAATCGATTTTCACCAATTTCAATAGAGTTCATCCTATGGCCGATAGAAGCTTATATACTAAATTTCATTAAAATATATTCATATTTGTGACCCAAAGTTTGATTAAAAGGTTTACATGGATACACAGACGGACGGAAGGATAGACGGACATCGCTAAATCGACTCAGAAAATGATTCAGAGTTCATCGGTATAGGTAATATGTTTTTGGTAGTTACAAAAAATAGCACAAAGTCATTATACATTGACCACATAGTGGTATAGGGTACACAAATCTGGATTTATGTTGGCATTATGTATTGCTGATCTTTATTACAAATAATTAGTTTGTTTTGTTCGGTTTGAGATTATGTATATATTTTCAAATAATACAAAAGATGAATTTTTTATAATGTAAGAGAAATATCAAAAGTTGAAATTTTTTGAAGACTTCATTCGATAAAATTAGCCCAACTTGGTTTTCTGAAGCTATTTGCTGAAGAATGAAATGAGAAATTACTGAAAAACTAAGCAGACAAACATTAAGCTATGGAAAAATATAAAAGGTAAAGTTTGGCCGAGAATGCCCTTTAGAGATTTTACTATACTGTCCCAGTATTTCCCTGGCTTAGAATTTCTCAACCCTTCAGACAATGACCCTGAAAATATTCCACAGTGTTGTTAATAGTTTTATAATATGCTTGGTAAATCGATTAAGTAAGCAATTGTGTATAGAAGATAAACAAACCTCATCGTGGTGGACATTTCAATATTTCCTACTGTGAATTCGAACTGGTTTAGGTTTAATTATGTAGTCGAGTTTCGTTATAATAAACCAGGCTAGACCAGATAGTTTAATTAGATTTAGAAGAAGTATATGACGTATTTTGTCAAAAACAAAAATAATTTATTTTCGTAAAATTTGTTTTAACATTTTTATAATTTGATTGATTAAATTTCATGATGGTTTTTAACTTGCCCCCATCATCTTCTTAATTGTTTCATCATTAATATAAAATATTAGTAATTTATAAAATTTTGTCATGGCTTTAAACCACTGTGCCATGCTGGTTAATTGCTTGTGGTTTGCCGGTAAAATGAAGTCAATTGATTTTATTTTTTTTTTCGTACATGCATAATTTAAATTTCTTATAGTAACGTATTTTCTATACTGGTCTTAAATTGAGCATACAGTACCGTGCCAAAAAAAATATATATATAAATAAAAATATGATAGAAAATATAAAGAAGCTTAAAAAATAATAGATATTTAAATGGTTGTTATTTAAATCCGGTAAAATGAAAATGTTATTCCATAGCAAAGTTTTAGACAATTTTTTAAAAAAGACTACTTAAGCAGAAACTTCTTTGTTGAAATATGTGTATATATATTATTTTTACCAAAATGATAATTGAGATCCAGATGCTGTGAAAAGTTGTATGATCAACAATGAATTTTACATATGAGGTCTTCTCATATGAGGGATGTAATCTTTTATGGATGCTGTGTAAAGTTTATTTTCACCAATGCCTGGAATGTTTATGATAAATAATTTCTTCTGAATAGGCATGTTTAAAACCGCTTTTATGTGTACTAAATGGAATTTTTATCAATATAAACTTTTAATTTTCAATAAAAAAATTTCTTTTCTAATGACTTGTATTTCAAAATCAAAATTTTATTAATTGAAATTTATCCTTAAAAAAAAATAAATTAATTACGAGCTCCAGAGGAAGTCGACATATAATCGACGAAACGTCGAGCAAAATTGTATTAAAATTGACTTTAATTACATAAATGTTTAGGCCTTATTAGCTTAAAAAAATAATACACTCAAGATTGATGAATTGGCCAAATAACAACAATTATAAAAATATAAAATTTTTGAACTTAAAAAAAATCTGTATGGCTTGTTTGAACATTAAAGAGAGGTAGAATAAAATTCAATACTTAAACAAGTAAGAAAATTATAGTCGGTCTAGACCGACTATACGATACCCTATACCATGCGTTTAGAGACCCTATCTCTTAGGTCCAACTAATTGGATATAGCAAATAAGCATAAACCAAATTGTGGCATTTTTATTAATTTTTTGGGCTGCAGATATGAAAAAGTTCATATCGGATACTATATTTATATGGGGACTAGGTCGGAAAATTAACCCATTCTGACCATATTCGGTAAAGTCACTTATACTGTGAAAAAATATATACAAACCAAATTGGAGAAAAATCTGTGCAATAGTTTTGTTTTTTTGATAGATTTAAGTGAAGATCGGGAAGCAGCTCTATGGGGCCTATGACTAGGAATTTTCCTATAATGATTATTTTTGAACTACTGATTAATGGATGTAATAAACACGTACAAACCAAATTTGACTGAGATATATATGATAATTTTGAACTTTTGGCAATTTATGTCGATTTCATAGGGGTCATTTGTATGAGACTAGGTCTGAACATGGACCGATTCTCACCAATTTCAATAGCGTTCATCCCATGGCCGATGAAAGCTTATATACCAAATTTCATCAAAATATATTCATATTTGCGACCTGTAGTTTGATTACACACAGACGGACGGACGGACGGACATCGCTATTTCGACTCAAAAAGTGATTCTGAGTCGATCGGTATAATTAAAGATGGGTCTAGGACGAATATTTTTGGTTGTTACAAACAGCAGCACAAAGTCATTATACCCAAACCACATAGTGGTATAGGGTATAAAAATTATATCAGCCTAGATAATTAATTCCAAATAGTTTTTTCGATTTAATAAAGCCTCTTTTTGTGCGAAAACTTGTAAATCCCAGTCATTAAAATATACGACAATTTTTTCTTTTTTAAACCCAATGTCAAGTTCTGATAACTCAATATCAGTTTTTCATATTTATACTCTACTAAAGTAACCCTGCCATCGTTGCTGGACAATACAATAATATACATTTATTTGTGTTAAAAATTAAACCTTCTAGAAAGAATTGACATTTCCTGAAAGAGAAGAAAAATACATACATTTTTCGAAGTGAGAGCATGAAAAAAGAAAAATTTTTATTGTAGTGCTTGGTGGTAAACGACATTTTTAGTATTGCCAACACGTGAATATGCAACATACAGTTGACCGTGTGAAAATATACAGGAACTTCTAAAGTTATGCTGTAAACTTGCAACGACTAACCTTGAGATTTATTAATAGTCATTGTAAAAGCCAAACGAACGGGAAACTGTAATCACTGAAATTCAAATGACATATCAGTGGCAATCATTGGGATGCATAGTATTAAAACATCTCCGCCTATGAATTTCCCAAGTTAAAATTATTGCTTCAATTACATAATTCAATAATTTTTTGACTGCAAGTATTGTTCCGTTGCATAATTTGGGTGGATTTATATTAAGAGGCATAATGATTGGAGGTCCGATATTCAATTGTATATTATGCGGTGTTATTCTTGGCAATTCAAGAGAATTCAAAAATTCAGTTGGATAATGTTATGTGTCTTCTTTATTCATCACAGTATCAACATATTTATATGTGATCAATTCGCCTACAATTTGAGTTTGAATCAAATCATTGTCATCCTTGTTTTTTCCTGCCAATATAGGCCTTTCACTCAACCAAGGATGCTGTTGTATATTTGGGAAGCAGAATATGCAAACAACTTTTGGAATTGTAATTAAATCATCATTATAAATTGACATTTTAACATCACCCATTAAAAGCAATTGCTTTGAAAATGTTGCAACTGATGAATCATTTTGGAATCTTTACGTTTGAACATATCTCCATAGATTTGATAGCTTCAAAAATGCATTTATTTCATCAGCTGATGTTGATTTTGAGATAACAGGTAGTGTTTGTCTGAAGTCACCTGCACCACCATCGGATCCTTAATTGTTCGATCTAAAGCTTCAACTGATTCTTGTGTGCCATTGTGCATTCATTCTACAAACTTTGTTGCCAGAGGTTTTTGATAAATTGCTTGATGCTGTTTCATTTATCGTCATATTCAAAGGTAATTTTAGCGCTGAATGCGCTGCTCTTCCCCCATCCAATAAAGTGGCTGCAATTCCAAAGGAGCCAAGTGCCAAAGAAATTCTACCACGTGCTCGTACACGGATTGCAAGTTAAGATAATGAGAGAAAATATAATTGTAATTTCTTGTGGATATGCTGATACCAACGCATCAGTATTTTCCCAAAGTGTATCATGTTCAAGCAATCCTAATTTTTGACATTCTTCACGATACGTGGCGTGTAATTGTCCATCAAGAGTTCTCAAATAATAAAATGATGTTGGGCCATGAACATTAATCAAAAGCAAACGCAAATGAAAGCACTTATTATTTGGGTGAACTGTATAAATTCGACCTAAGTAAGTCATCAGTTCAAAACACATTTGGATAACTTTGAACAGGCTTGCCTTGCTTGTCGACCTCGATTTGTTAAGTTCCCACTTTGACAGTTGTTGATCTACCATTATCTTGTATTGGTCATCGACTATAAAATGTGAGCGTGCGGTAGTCCTTTCTTTTGCCATTCAATCGAATACATCCAGCAACGTACATCAGCAAATATTTTAAATTTTATCAACATGTCCACTAACGATTTCTGTTGGTTTTTGACCTTCAAAGAAATGTTCTTTAACTTCTTTCCATTGCGGATTGAATGTAAAAATCAGGTCTTACATATGTCGTGGTCCACAATATGACGATGATAAAATCACCATGTTGCCAATATCAATAGGATCCACATCGTTGTTTATAACATCACGCAAATGAATGCATTCTTCCGACCGTAGTTTTGTTTGGTTATATTTGATGTAATTTGAACGTTCAGTTTAAATTTTTGCATACATATCAACAATGTATTGATGCAAAAACTTATGGAAATGCAAAATGTGATTGTATTCATTTTGTCGATAAATTAATCGATAAGCGTAAGAATTCATAGCGCTTACCTTATTATCAATTACCGCACCCGCCATAAAAAGAATTAAAAATAAATTCCATCATAAATTCACACATTTTATATGAGAAAAACATACTATCACAAAAGTGTGCGTAAAACTCATATGCGTAGACATTTTTCGATATTCTTTTCTTTAAAACCATCAGTGAAAGTAGACCTTTCTAACGTATACACTGTTTTGTAAATCGGTCAAGCAGTTCACGAGTTTTAGATAGCCTAACATACAGCGTTTGAATTATATATATATAGATAATACTTTGTGGTCCGGGTATAATAAGTTTGTGCTGATCTTTGCAACTTCCAAAAATATTTCACTTCTTTCTGAGCCGATTTAAAATTGTAGTAAGATCCAGATTATCATATACATATCGATTAAATTTAGTGTATGTGTGTCTATTAGTTATACCCACTAATCTATCAAAAAATAAAAGTACATCATAGATTTATAAATTTTTTTGTATATGTTTTTGTGAAAAGTAAGTGACATTACTAAATATGGTAATGATAGGTCCATTTTTTTACCTGGCCCCCATAGAAAAATATAATCCGATATGAACTTTTTCATATCTGCAGGGTGCAAATTAACAACAATGCCACACCAATTCTATTTTTTCTTATTTTCTATATCCAGTTATTGCCTCAGTTGGAACTACGATTCTCTCTCGAAATGCACCGACCATATTTTTTACTTATTTTACATCAATTATCCTATTTCCAAAATTTTTTTTATATAAAGTTTTTATTTAAATTTAAATTATGTTATTGAAAATGTAGTAACTTTATATTGACTGAAAGTGAATCTAAATGAAAATGAATCTGAGTAAATCCATGTTCAGAAATGATGGTCGAAGATCCCGTCAAGAAAAGTGGGGTTTTAATGGCACTGAAATTTATGTTGTGTCCAATTTTTACTATCTAGGAATGACTCTGACATACTTTTATTTCGACCGACGACAAATTGTCAAATTTCAAGGTTCTTTTACTAAAAGGTCTATACTAATATTATAAATAGGTAAATTTTACTTATTTTACAAGTACTTAGAATGGACCTTCGGATCCTGGATCTAGCCAGCCAGTATATATATCATTACATGCTTAGAATATTATGATAACAAGAGTTTTTAAACTTTGTTTGAGTTGTTTGAATGTGAGTAGTCAAGGCAAAAATGGGCATGGCACCTCCCATACAAAAGAAATAGTTATCTTCATATGCTTAGTGGTCGAATCAAAAATCGACTCGGATTAATGGGGGTTACACCTCCATAAAAAGTAAATATAAAATATTATACTTTCGAATTCTATGGTAGAGATAGTCTTGAAACAGTGTATATGTCCACAAGTTATAAATGTAGTAACGCACGATGGTTTTACTAGTTCTACTATAAAAATACTTTTTATGTGCCACGCCCACTATCAAAAAATGTATATCCTATAGTTCCTTCCAGATACGCAGAAGACTGTGTAAAAATTTCAGGAAGATCGGTCCAATGGTTTAGCCTCCTATAAGCTAAAAACAAACCAACATCCATAATTTCGCTTTTATATAAATAGATAGGAATACATTTCCAGGGTAATCCATCCATATTTTTCTCAATTTAGAGTTGTCATACATTTTGCCTGGTTTAATTAGCTGTTATACTTGTATATTGTTATATATGTAATTGTGTTATACTTTTTCGTTGTTGAATTAGTTGTTGTACTTCGATATTGTTATCTATAATATTAATAGGCAAGCCGATTTCTTGTGACCGATGTAAGTTTCACAGTTTTACCCCGATTTTGACAAAAAATTTATCATTTGAAAGGTATTTCTTTTTAGCTGTTACCCAGATTTACAGATTTTCATCGTATGGAATATTTTTTTGGAGTTATGATCGTTTAAAGTTGCTACTAACACATACATAAAATTATATAATGCTATGTGTGTGTTTATTAAATTTGTTAATGGCCTTGTGTTAATATGTTGAGTTTGTTTTCTTCATTTAAAATGAATTGAATTGTGAAGCATACGTTTATGGTCTTTATTAAATGAAAAATAAAAAATCCTAGAATTTAGAATCTGGAATCTGGTAGTATTAGTAATAGTGTTATACTTGTGGGTTTTTAACGTTGTTATACTTGAGGGTTGTTAAATTAGCTGCAATAATATTTAAACCAATATACTCATACCTCACACCGTTTTTGTTTTACTCTGTTTTTGTGATTGTGTTGCGAAATAGATGTTTACCCCCCTGATCCCATAGATGTTTACACATCAAAAATATGATCATAAAACGAAGTTACTGATTTATAATGCTCTGATTCAAAGTCATTTAAATTATTTATCTATTATCTTTACAGCTGAATTTAAGTCTTTTCAGCGGATACAGAACAAATTATTGAACCTAGTATCAAAACTTCCTATCACACATCCAACAATTCTATTGTATAGTAATGTATTAAATACACTTTTTCAAATGAATGCATAATATTGGGCATCACACAACACAACAGATATTTAACACGAGGAATAACAGCAATTTAGCAGTTGCTAGATGTAGATTGGAAATCACCAACCAGCGAATTGAGCATATGGGTAGTCGCGAATATACACCCCCTGTTCTTGAAACCACTATCACAAAAAAAACTCGTATATGAAAAAATTCTTAAATCTACGAGTTTTTTGCTGTTCTCTAATTTCAATAAGAATATTTTTTCTCGTTTTAATTTACATAGAAAAGGCTTTGTGAAATCAAAACAAATGCCCTTTTTTCTACTAAGCAGGTCTTAAGAGATAAAAAAAACTAATTGATAGTTAAACTCTATCATGTTTTTTATTGAACCTTGTCATTATTTTAAAAAATTAGACATAAATTTTATGAAAAAAACCGATTTTAAAAACGTCTACATTTTGCGCTGATTTAAAAAAAAACTCGTAATAAGTGGTCGATGTTAATAAAACACACTTTTTGCGAAGATGCTGTTCTATAACTACATATAATAAAAACTTTTTATTTACACAATCTATTTTCCATTATAATTTTTTCAATTATAACATAGATTCTTTATGCACTAATTATTGCAAATAATGGAATTAAAAAAAATTTTTTCATCAAATCACATATTTTTATTTTTTTGCATATGTTCGAAACAGTAGTGAGCCAGTCAAATCCAATTTATTTGAATATCGAAATTTGTTTTGGTGATGCCTAACTTTTTAAAAATAGAAAAGTCATTTTTAATTGAATGCAATTGAACAACAAATACAATTAAATGAAGAAATAAGTTGTTATTTTAAAAGAAAATATTTTTCTTTATACTTTTTCTATAAACTTAAGAAAAAAACATGCACAAAATACTTAAAAGTTTTTTGTGAAACTGAATAAAGAACCATATGGTACCTCGGTTTCTAGATAACATATGTTCTTAACTCAAACATATGGTTCTTAACTCAAACATGTTTCCATTAAATAAATAAAAAAAGTGGTTTCAGGAAACCCAAAATTTCAATTTCATGTGATTTTAAATTCACTCTTATTCAAATAACAACGTTTCAAGAACAGGGCTGAATATGTATTTTAAATACAGATTTTATTTTCGATTTAATAAATTTAATTTTGCTTCACATCTTCGTCTTATTAAATAATAATTTATTGTAAAGCCAACGTGTGAACAATATTTTTTTTTATTATCAATCTTCGGCATTTACAAACTAATCCTTTGGCTAAGAATGCATTTTCCAAGTCCAATCCGCAGCTTTGCACTTGCTGACATTAAGATTTGTTGAATGCCATTGTATATGCCAGACGAATTGGGAATTATATAGCTTTAAATGCGATTGGAGAATCTGTTGGAATTATCGTAATTCTTGAATTTGTCATCAATAATTGTCGATTCTATAATGTTACCCAATATCTTCTTGATAACGAACCGCGTTTAGGTTTTGAAACAGTATAATTGGTATTTCAACTTTCAAGAGAAAATTATGAAAAGCCGGCAAATCAAGTGAAATTTAAAAGTCAGCTCGAAAAGCTCTCGTTCATCTTCTTCTGTAATAACAGATCAAGCATGAAGATTTTTCGAAGTGGAGGTAGAATCTCTGCATGAAAACAATTGATATTTAATGGGGAGCATATAAGAATCACAAATGATTATACATATTTGGATGTTACGCTGTCACCAAAAATGTCTTTTAAAAAACATTTATATAGAAGAAACTTGTCTGCAAAAATTAAATTAACGAAACGTGGAAAGACTTTTTGGCAAAAATAGTTAAAGGCTTGAATGCAAAATGGAATTTATTTAAATCGATATCCCGTGCTATACAATTCAATTATATGGAGCACAAATAGATAAACTACAACGATTTTTTCTTTAAAAAATTCTGAAATTACCACCAATTACTCCCACATATGCATTGATGCTGGAAACTGGTATAGAAAATAATTATATATACTAGCAGATTCCAGCGCTCGAAATTCGAGTGCAATTTCTAGGCAGCTTTATTTTTCAACTTAGCCAATTCACAAACCAACACTTTTTTGGTTTATTATTATTGTGAATGAAGATAACAAACTCATTAACAAACACAATAACAAATTTAATAAACACACACATAGCATACGTAAAATTTTATGTATGTGTTAGTGGCAACTTTAAATGCAATTTACTCAAAATAAAGGAGAAATTTAAAAATTTTGTAAATCTGGTGAACAGCTAAAAAGAAATACCTTTCAAATAATATATGCTCGGTCCAAATCGGGATAAAATGGTAGAACAAAACATCGGTAACAAGAAATCACCTAGCCTATTAATATTATAGATACACTTGATTTGCATCCACGATACATTATTAAAACTTTATATGAATACAAAAAAAACTTACTGGCATGAACATATTGATTCGTTGTCTGGAGATTTTGACTCAAGTCGAATTTCAGAATGCTCAACAAGACAGAGTTGGGAACTTTTACGAATAAATATTATAACTGGTTTAAAAATCAAGGAAAGAGAGTTGTATCTATATAGGGCAGCTACTACAGACCATTTTTATGCAAAACTAAATTACGGAGAGCCGCAACCCTATTTTGAAAACAGTAATTTAAGAGCAATAAGTTATACTAGCAGATTCCAGCGCTCGAAATTCGAGTGCAATTTCTAGGCAGCTTTATTTTTCAACTTAGCCAATTCACAAACCAACACTTTTATGGTTTATTATTATTGTGAATGAAGATAACAAAATCATTACCAAACACATTAACAAATTTAATAAAACACACATAGCATATGTATAATTTTATGCGTTTAGAGACCCTATCTCTTAGGCCCAACTAACTGGATATAGAAAATAAGCAAAAACCAAATTTGAGTGGGATTTTTATTAATTTTTTTGGCTGCAGATATGAAAAAGTTCATATCGGATGCTATATCTATATGGGGACTAGGCCCAAAAATGGACCGATCCTGACCATGTTTGGTAAAGTCTCTTGTATTTTGCCAAAAATATATACAAACAAAATTTGAGAAGAATCGGTGCATTCATTAAATCGAATCAGATAGTGATTCTGATTCGATCGGTATAATAAAAGATGGGTCTAGGTGAAATATTTTTGGTAGTTACAAACAGCAGCACAAAGACATTATACCCAAACCACATAGTGGTATAGGGTATAATGAGTGGATTGGTATTTTAAGTGCTAAAGAAAATTTTCAAGATTTATCACATTATGTTATAAATGCAATAGGTCACAGAAAGATGTTAATAAATGAATTTAATTATTAATTTAAATGGATCATAAAATACCATTTGTTATATATTATCTTTTTCCGACTGACGACATTATGTCATAGTCGTATGTTCTAAAATTTATATTTTATAACGTTGTAATACAAATAATCTAACCATAAAAACAAAGTTTTTATTAAATCTTTTTCTTTCCTTATGCATATGAGTTTTGAGTCTCTCTGTGACTGTGCGGACCTATTTTAAAATTAATGTTTGGTCACAATAAGTCTATGGACCAAGTTTTAGATTGATTGGATGAGGGAAATGTGGTTTAAATCACTCCGTGACTGTGCGTGACTATCTTTTAGTTAATATTTGAGGAAAACAAGTCTGTGGACCAAGTTTTAGATTATTTGGAAGAAGGAAAATGGGGTTTAAATCACTCCGTGACTGTACGTGACTATGCGTGCTTGTATGTTACTATCCTGAAATTAATCTGTGGCCACAACAAGTCTATGGACAAATTTCAGATCGATCGGATGAGGGGAAATGGGGTTTAAATCACTCCGTGACTGCGCGTGACTGTGTGTGACTATCTTGAAATTAATCTTTGGCCACAACAAGTCTATGGAAAAGTTTCAGATCGATCGGGTGAGGGGAAGTGGGGATTAAATCACTCCGTGACTGTGCGTGACTGTGTGTGACTATCTTGAAATTATCTTTGTCCACAACAAGTCTATGGAAAAGTATCAGATCGATCGGATGAGGGGAAATGGGGTTTAAATCACTCCGTGACTGTGCGTGAGTGTGCATGACTATGTCAAAGTTAATCTTTTTTCACGGCAAGTCTATCGACCAAGTTTCAGATCGATCGGATGAGGGGAAATGGGTTTTAAATCACTCCGTGACTGTCACAACAAAACTATGGGCCAAGTTTCAGATCAATTGGATGAGGGGGAATGGGGTTGCCCCATGGCAGACAGACAGACAGTGAGTATGAGTTAAAAGAGTTTAAAAACAAAAACTAATTTAAAATAAGGAACAATTAACTACGATTTACGATTTACGATGTTGTCGGGTTGAGTGTTATTCCCTCCTGCACTACGACAAAGTAGATCTATTGTGCACCCTGTTTCAGACTCTTATTCTCTCCTGTTTTATTAGTTCATTACAGCGTTTAGGAACTTGATGATATCCTTCATCACCAATATTTTGTATGCCTCCTCCCTGATGTCAGATTCGCCAAAAAGTTTGTGCCTTAGATATGCAAACGCTCGACACTTTGCCAGTATATGCTCCATGGTTTCGTCATCCTTCAGGCAGTATCTGCACGTTTCATTTTTAGCCAAATGCATTTTGTATAGGATGTAGTTGCACGCATAATGCCCTGTGAGTGCCCCACATAGGAGTCTTAGATTGGATCTGTTCAATTTTAGGGCATACCTGCTCCTTTTTTTTCGCTTCGGTGCAAGAATTTTTTTGAGTGTTGAAGTAGTAATTGTCCATTCCAATACTCCACTGATTCGTCTTTAATCCATCTGTCGATTTTCTCGGTTATGTCTTTTCTGGTGAATCCGAATTGAGGGTTTAGACCAATGAATGGTCTTTCCGCTCCTCGTCTTGTATGTTCATCGGCCTTCTCATTTCTATCGTACCCTTTGTGACCTGGTACCCATATAAGCGTCACTTTATTAAGTTCAGCTAGTTTATTTAGGGCTCTATGGCTTTCGAGTACGGATTTATGGTGTTATACCGATTTGTCCAGTGCTTTTAGAACAGCCTGGCTATCTGACATTAGATTTATCTTCGTCCTTGTCAGGTTTTTTCCGCTGTAGATATTGTGAATTACATAGGGGGATATGGAGTTTGCACCTTGGTCCGTAAACAACAATTAACTACCTTACTAACTAATAACAGATGACGTCACACAAATTTGCAAAGCTCTCTTTATCATAGTATTCGAGATATTTGATATTCAATAATTTCTTCGTAACGAGGACTTTACCCCTTTATCCGATCCCGTCCAGTTACAGCACGGCTACTAATATTAATAACAGATGACGTTACACAAATTCAAAAAGCTCTACCTATTATATATCCGAGATATAGGATATTGAATAATTACTTTGTATGGAAGGGCTACGTCTACTGATGCGATCCCACCAGTTTTTAATACGACTGCTCACACTAATAACCTGTATAATCACACAAAGTATCGTTAGTCACCTTTTTATATTGCTCAAGATATAGGATATTGAAAATTCACTTTGTGTGCGAGGTGATACACCCATTTATTTTTTCGGATATTTTAATAGTTCGTAGTTTTGCTATTCGGGATGGAGATGAATCCAACGAATCAAAAATCATTGAAATCGGTCCAGCTATTCTTGAGTTATAAATTATGTAACTAACCGAAATTTGTTTTATATATATAGATGAATTAAATAAAAATTAATATTCCATGTTAATAGTTTGTCTGGTCGAAGTTTGGTCGGCAGTATAATTGACTGTCATAATATTTCCCACAAACCTAGCCAGTTCCTAATTTCCATATGCGTGTCTATTACTTAGTCTTTGGTAAGAATACCAATTGACTGACCTAGTTCACTTCTGTTGAAAACCAAAAATCTCACAAAAAAAATCTACATTAATTGTTGGTATAAATTTGTGGGACACGATACTGTAGGATGCTATGAGGTTTTAACAAATTACATTTATTTCTAAAAGTCATGATAATTATGAAATCTCTGAAAAAATGTTTAAGCATGATGGTGATGATGAGCAAAAAAAAATTGATTTGTGTTTTTTAATCAAATGACCCCCACCTAAAAGTAAATTAGAAAAGGTAAAGAAAAAAAGCTCAACGTTATATTTGTTTAAGATTTATAAAAATATTTGTTATTTTAGTGTTCATTCTCTATCTCAATGCATATCAATCTCTGTTATTTACATATAAAACAAATATCATACGTAATATTGGAATTTCCCAGTTAGTATTTCACATAGAACAACACCACCACTTGTAACCACCATCACTTGAAAACTCTCGTGTAATAAATAAAAAAAAACAACAAAACTAAATAAATTAAAACTAATGATTGTATCTGAATTTCTTGGAACGTTTAATTTGCTGTTTTTGTATAAGTTTTTTAATGATGAATCACCATCGCTCTCTCTCTATATATAAATAAGGCATACATATATTTGTTTATTAATATTTATACAATATTGATTTCTTATATACACATACTTACATATATTAATAATAATATTTAACTGCTCTTTTAACATCTTTCACTCAGTTTAATGAGAGAATGTATAAAAATTGTGAATTATTGTATGTGACACTATTGGTTTTATATAATTCCTTACTTACTCTCTATCCATCTGTCTGTTGGCCTTTCAATAAAATGTACGTTAAAAGAAACAACAATAATTTTTTTGCGTTGTATTACGCTATGTTCTTACCATAAAAAGCATTAAATAAAACATGTTCGTTTTTATTAAAAAAAGAACAAAAAACAATAGAGATTTTTTAAAAATGTCTGTAAGCCCGTTAAACACTATAAATTCTGCGAAGGCGGTTCTTTCTTAAAAAAAAATATGACGCGTATGCAATATTCTTTTTTTGCATGATATTTTGTGATTTTACCATTTTATTATTCCTTGCCAAACTCCACACTTATTATTAAAATTTGATATGTCATGCATATTGTAGTGTTGCCCTCTTTTCTCTTTTTTTTTTTTTTATCAAAAATTGCATACAGAAACTATTTTTAGTACAAAACTTGTTTAAACAACAAGGCGAGTATGTCTTAAGAAAGTTATATATTTTTGTTTATTGCTGCATGGCATGTCTTTAATATTAAAATATTCTAAAAGTGAACTTCGCTTTAGTTTTAATGAAAATTTATTAAGCCACAAGAATTTCTCTTTGGAATGCTTTAAAAAAAATACAAACTTAATATAATTTGAACTGAGTTCAAATTAACAGGATTATATAAGTTTGATGTTAAGTAATGTTTAAGACAAAGATTTCAGAAAATTCATGTTGTTTCAAGGAAATAAAATTCGACACAAAACAAAATCAGAAACACACATTTAACTTTATGTTAATGAATGCTCTGGAAAGACTTAAGGGACGAACTTGATTATTAATATGCACAATTGCAAGACTTAAGAAACAAAGAAAGACTAAAAGGACGAACTTTGTTTTTTATATACGAATATAAAATTGAAAGACTTAAGAAACAAACATCTTATATTTGAATGCTCTAGAAAGACTTAAGGGACGAACTTGATTTTTAATATGCACAATTACAAGAGTAAAGAAACAAAGAAAGACTTAGGGAACGAACTTTGTTTTTTATATATGATTATAAAATTGAAAGACTTAAGAAACAAACATCTTATTATTCAATGCTCTAGAAAGACTTAAGGGATGATCTTTTTTCCTTTTACAATGAGTGATAATATAATAGAAACTTTTAATAAAATATATTTTCGAGGACTTGAACGGTCAATACCAAAAAATTGGATCATAAAATTAAAAACTCTTTTATTAATTTGTATGTTTTATTTATTTAAAAAAATTTTTTCTATAATATTAATAGGCTAGGCGATTTCTTGTGACCGATGTTGTATTCTACCGTTTTATCCCGATTTTGACCAAGCGTATATTATTTGAAAGGTATTTCTTTTAAGCCGTTTTGCAGATTTATAGATTTTTTAAGGTTTTCCTTTATTTTGATTAAATTGTATTTAAAGTTACTACTAACAAATACATAAAATTATACAATGTTGTGTGTGTGTTTATTAAATTTGTTAATGTGTTTGTAATAAAAATAAGTTTGGTTTTTTGTGTTGATTTGTGAATTTGCTATAATTGTTTAGCATACCTTTAGGGTCTTTATTTAATGATATAAAATTTCCTAGAATTTGCACTCGATTTTCGAGGGCTGGAATCTGCTAGTTAACATAAAATAGCTTAGCTTACCTTTACTATAGAATAACTAAAAACTTTTCCTCTATTTTTGGTTTCAATATCTTGTTGGGTATACATTTCTTTTAGTACTGCCTTACAACGCCGAGGTATGGATTCAATTAAATTATTCATGATATCCTTTGAAATTTTTTGCCATTCTAAATTAACTGACTCTATGAGATCTCTCTTGTTTGTTTAGTTTCGTGTCCGTATTTTTTATGTACAATTTCCCATAGATTTTCTGTGGTATTGATATCTGGTGATTGGGCTGGCTATGGCCAACTATGTGGTCAGGGTATAATGAGTTTGTGCTGATGTTTATAATTTCCAAAAATATTTGACCAAGACCTTTTATATATTTTATATAAAACGACTATAATTTTCTTATTAATTTTTTTGGGGACTACGTCGAAAAATGGACCGATCCTCACCATATTTGGTGAAGCCACTTATTTTTTGCAAAAATATATACAACCGAAATTTGAGAATAATCTGTGAAGTATTTTTATTTTTTGGTAGTTTTAAGTGAAGATCGCGAAGATGGGGGCTATGACTAAGAATTATCCTATAGGGTTTATTTTTGGACTACTGATTAATGGATGTAATAAACACACTCAAACCCAATTTGAACGAGATTTATTTATTTATTAATTTAATTTGGTATCCCACCCAACAAGACATGTGATTTTCAAACAGAGCGGGTTCTAATATATGTTAAATTGATTTATGATGTACAATGGAACTTAAAGCTATTATCTCAATATTTAAATTTAATTAAAAAAGAATTTAAAAAAAGAAATAAAAAATAAATAAAAATAACTGACTTTAAATAGGAATATTAAGCATTAAAAATAAAAACATCCATATAAGAAAAAATTAAATAAAAATTGATAAATTAATAATAAAGAAAAGGAGAAGATATGAAAACAAACATAAAATAAAGAATGAAATCAAAAACTAACAATGCAATTTTGATGTATAAAATATTGAAAAATTACAGTACTACTTAGAATAAAAAAAAAAAACAAAAGAAAAAGAGGAGAAAAAAATATTTATATATTAACTTAAAAGCTATTTTGACAATTCTTAATTTTATGTAATGTAGATGAGGTGTAAAAACAGCAATTCCTATTTGTATCGCTCGAAAATTATTTTCTTAAAAAGTGAGACGTTGCTAACTTCTTTAATTGTAGAGGGTAAACTATTCCAAAGACGTACCGCAAATATGAAAAACTGCCATTCAGATACCAAAGTATGGTGCCGAAATTGTATTAAATTATTTCTTCGGAGCCTACTAAAACGCAAACGTTTATAAAGATATTCTGGTTCTTGATTTATAATAATTTTGTGTAAAAAAATGAGTGATTTTATTTTTAGCAGGTCATCAAAATTGACCCCATAGATTGTCTTTGAGTAGGAAGAAATGTGATCGAACCTTCTGAGACCAAAAACATACCTTGCTATATTGTTAAACGTGATGTTTAACCTGGTCACAACTTGCAAAGATTTCACATGCATAAAGTAATGTCGATATTAGGTAGGTTTTAGCTAGTAGTAAACGAATACTACCTGGGGTGCAATATTGAGTGTTCCAGAGAGTTTGAAACATTGAATAGGTTTTTCCACACGCTGCTGCAATGAGATCTGACCAGGTAAGATTTTTGTTAAAAACAACACCCAGATTTTTGGCTCGTTCGACAGTATCAATTTGCTGATCATTTAAATAAATGTTTGGGTTTACTGGTATTCTAGTTAATCTATTACGCATCAGAACGCACTTGGTTTTTAAAGGGTTAAGGCTGAGACCGTTTGCAACCGCCCAATTTGAGATTCGTTTTAAATCATCATTCAGTTTTCTACTGCAGTCCTCAATTTTTCCTTTTTTGCTGCTAATGTACAGTTGTACATCATCGGCATACATTCTTACATTGCAGTGGATTAACTGTTTAGGGAGGTCAGTAGCATATATATGATAATTTGGATCTTATGGCAAATTAAGTCGATTTCATAGGGTTCATTTATATGGGGACTAGGTCTGAACATGCACCGATTTTCACCAATTTCAATAGCGTTCATGGTATGGCTGGTACAAGATTTTATACCCAATTTCATCAAAATATATGCATATTTGCGACCTGTAGTTTGATTACAAAGTTTACATGGACACACAGTTAGACGGACAGACGATCGGTATAATAAAGGATGGATCTAGGTCAAATATTTTTGGTAGTTATAAATATTAGCACTCTCTTACATTACAAAAATTATTATCTTTCTTTCATTAGAAAAATATATACATGATCTTAAACCGAACAATAAATAACAAATTAGCACAAATTCATTATACGAGAACCCTGACCACATAGTGGTACAGGGTATAAATACTGATGTATGTTTGATTTAATATTAAACATATCACTCATACGTCTACATACCTTCCACTCTGCTAATATATAACACTGTGCGACAGCCAAAATCGGGATGGGATGAAACCACCTGGGAAAGTTATATCGGTCAAAAAAAAATTTATACGTGTCCCGGCGTATCGCTGGGTCATGTCTAGGAATCGAGATATATCGATTTGAACTTAGTAAGTATCGTATAGGGGAATTTGTCATGTTTTGGGCTCTTAACTCGAGAACCCCCAGTCCGATTTTGCTGAAACAAATTTAGAAAAATTAAGAACTACAATTCCTTTAATCTGTTTATATAACGTTTCGCTACATAAGCAACAGTTTCGCAGTTATAAATAAATGCATTAAGAAAAAAAATATTCTTTGCCCAAAAAATTAAATTTTTTTTTTAAATTCATAAAAAATTCAAAATGGAAAAAGTATCAAGTCCTATTACTTTCACGTAAAGTCACATAACCTATAAACGAAATGAGACATAGATCATGAAAATCGATGTACGCGTTTCGCTTTTATTCACAATTAAGTAAATGTATCTCATTTTGACAAGAATATTGATTTTATGTTTCAATGAATTTGGATAATATTTATTATATATCAGGCATGTGCAAATGCGGCCCACGAACGAATTTTATGCGGCCCCATATAAATTTAAAAAAAAAAATTACAAAATTTAATTTAGATTTAATTAAAAAAAAAAAAAAATTCAAAACCTTAATACCAAAATTTCAAAGTATTGTTCAAAAATAGCATTAATACGAGTATAAATTTTTAATAGGGCCACAAAAATAATACAAATTATTTGAATGTAACGTCTGTTACCATGCTTCATTTTTTCTATTAGAAACAATGTAGCATGTACAAAAAAAATGCATTTTAAAAATTGTATGTTTGCAAAACACACCCATGATTTGAAATGCAAACGACAGAGCATAATAATTTTTCTCTCTCGTTTTTTGTAGTTCATTATTTTCAGGGTTGTCAACTTTAAAATATCAAAAAGCACTAAACCGACAAAAATCGCATAATTTAAAAAAAAACACTATATTTTCCATTTTTTATTTTTGCTTTTTTTCAGTAAAAGCCCTGTTGTCCTGAATGCTTGGGGATGAGAGCAGTCCCGATAATTAAATGTTTCATTAAAACTAAACTGAAGGCATTGCAGTCAAATATTGCAAAAGAACAGAACATTATTTCGTCTTTTATCCATGGAAATGACAGATCACTTGAAGCAAGTTACATAATAGCTTGGGATATTGCCCGTGATAAACGTCCTTATGGGGAAGCAGAGTTAAGAAAACACACTATGAAGAAGGTTATGAGCATTCTCGACCCTGATAACAAAAAGCTGCATAAAGCGATAGATCAGCTTTCTTTATCACGGCGCACAGTGGTCAATTTCGCGAGATAGCGGTCAAAACTCTATAACTTTTGACCGGATTGGTATTTTTTTACGCAATTTGTTTTGTTCAATAGGAGGGACTTTAAGCTTCAATTTGCGTGTTCAAACGTAAAAATCGACTGATAGGCACGTAAGTAATTTGGAGTTAAAAATGCATTTTAATTTTTTGTTGAGTTTCCATGTAAAAGTTGAATATTTTGACATTTTAAATAGGTATTTTTTTTATAATTTCTTATTTTCTTCAATCGTATTTTACAACCAATACTTATTTATTATTCCTAAACTTAATTTTGGTCAGAAAATGCCAACATTTGGCCCCTGACATTTATTTAGTCTCAATATTCACAGGGGCCAAAGGTTGGTTTTTTTTTGAAGAAAGCTAATTCTTGTGAGGATTAAACTGAAAAATAACACTGAAATTCCCAACAATATCAATACCATTTGGATATATTATATACAGAACACAACATCGATAAAATTTTAAGTAAACTTTTACTATTGATTTAAAGTGCACATATATTTTATTTAAATGTATTAATAAAAATTTATACTAAAATTAGAAACAAATTATAATCTTTAAACTAGTATTAATTAAACAATATTAGTAAAAATTTCTTCCAAATAGCTTTGATTTTCATTTTGCAGTAGTTGTTTAGCTTCTTCATCTAACTCTAATGAGGTTGATTTCCATTTTTGTCGAATACTGGACATATATGGGTCTGATGTGCACAACAAAATATTAATAAGATCTTCATTAGTACAATATCTGGAAATTTTTCTTGTATTGTGCTCGCGAAAGAATCTGTAGTCTTTGTTCCTTTTTTCTTGGGCTTCTTCTGAGAGATCTCCAATTGGAAGCATATTGTGCTGAATTATTTGTTCCCCATGGAACAAAATTTTGTGAACTGTGGTTGGCATATGTCTCCAAGAATATTTTTTGTTATAAAGGGTTGCTGTCTCATTAGCATACTGACCAAATTTTTTTGCATCTATCTTTTTGCTACATGCTATAACTTGTAATATGATTTGGAATCGTCGTATTAAATCATAATCTACTCCAGTTATAGAAGCTGCAGTTTCTGGATCGGAAAAAAATCTCCTTGCTGTGTTTCCATCATTAGAATTTCCTTCTCCTTGCTTTGGCTGGTCAATTATAAGGCCTATCTCACGGTATTTTTCTTGAATATCTTTTTTTTTTTTGCTTTCTTTTTTCCAAATTTTCTTTGTTGTTTCTCACTGTTTCGCCTAACGGGCCAAATTCCAAATCGTATCCCAATTTAAGAATATGCTATAATAAAACGAATTCTAGCATGAAGAGGTGACATTCCAAATTCATATACTTCATTAAAACTATCGTCTTGTGTTGGTGGTTGGCTCAATTGACTTGATGTTTTTTGGCATATGGTGCAGCTTGACGATGACTTTGTTTTGGTTAAAGCTTGTGCAACTTTTCCATCAATCATTGTGAGACACATTTTAAAATTTACTTCAATGTCTTGGTCATCAAATTTAAATGTTTCTGGTTGAAGTTCTTTAATTTGATCATTTATTTTTCGAACTTCTTCATCTATGACATCTTGAGTCTCCTTTTTGTAAGCAAACTTTATTGGTCTACAAAATTTTGTTGACGAGGGAATTTCATTCTTCCATACATCTATCTCTGCAGCTCTACTAGTTGACGGCTCTGAACCAATATAAGTTTTTGTGAAACGTAATGGAACGAAAGAAATCATGAATAAATTGGCATCTGATGAATTTTCCGCATTACATTGTTTGTATTGTTTCTGGCCAGAGGATCCATCACATTCCCAATTAGAAATTAAAGTCATGCTGCAATTTTTAAACTTCTTTAAATAGTCAGCATCAAATGTCTTTAATAATCGTTCTGCAGTGTGTTCAAGAAGATCCTGCAATTTTATTTCTGCTGAACTTGAAGTTACTCTAATAGCAGTTGGTGAAGGTAAGCAATCTTTTTTGGCAGAAACTATATCTCGATATGATGGAAAAATTCCACAATTTTTTTCATTGGTTCGCTTCCGCAATTCTGTATATTGGTTTTTAGTCATTTTCAAATCCAAAAATAGTGCAAATGCTTCTTCTGGAGTAAATTTATTTGTTTCAGTTGGTGTCGGCATACTTTCTAAAATCCTTTTTGTGCGTCTGGGGCCTGCTTCCACTATTTTTTCAATGATAGCAATTTTACCCTTTTTAGTTTTCGATGGTTGAATTTGATGCAGAAATGAATCCTTTATGATGCTACAAGAAACTTCTTCATTGATATGTTTAAGCTTGCGTCTTCGTGATCTTTCACTACAATTATCAATTGGCTTTGCTGGTCGACCACCTTTTCCAGTTTCCGTGGTAGTTACTGATGGCTTTTTAAAAATAAGTTTATTTCTTAGCCATTCTTGGTTGCGTGAGTAAAACAATTTCTTGTTTCTAGAACATTGATTGTACCGTTTTCTTAAAGTATTTAAAAAGTTTTTTATTTTTAAGTTATGAATTTTAATTTCTTGTTTGTCGCATATTTTGAAGAATGGATTATTCATTATATGTAAAATAATGTCGTTTTCATCTTTCCGTTCAAAATATATATCAGATAGAACACTATAACTGAATTTAGCCATTGTTTAAACAATAATGAAGAAAAAAAATGAATGCATGGATTAATATACTATTGCAGGTAGTTGGTTTTACCAGTTATTTCCATTGGTTTTAAATTTATTTGCAATTTTCACGTATTTAAGTTGTGTAATATTAGATGGCAATAAAATCTTTTTTACCTTTTCCAAATGAATTGCTAGATACCACATAATTTGAGAGTTAACAGGTACTGGCAATAATATAAAAGGTACTTGGTTTTACCAGTTATTTCCATTGGTTTTAAATTTATTTGCAATTTTCACGTATTTAAGTTGTGTAATATTAGATGGCAATAAAATCTTTTTTACCTTTTCCAACTGAATTGCCAGATACCACATAATTTGAGTGTTCTATTGTCATTTTTGTCAAAATTTTGATACACCCTTCTATGTGGACTAGGTCCAAATATGGGCCAACTTCTCCTAATTTCAACAGAATTATTTTTTGGGTCAATAAGAACTCTTTTACAAAATTTCATCAAAATATATGCATAATAGCCACTTTCACATACAAATAACTTTGACGTGCATTTGTACCGAATATCTTACCTTGGGTCAGAAAAATTGCTGTAGCTCAAAAAGTGCAGTCCCGATGCATAGACATGTATATATAGGAATGTAGGGGAGAGTTAGGACTACAAAATAGTAAATTTGTGTTTTGACTCAGCTTGACTCACAGGAGTTGTGCTCTATGAAGTAGGAAATTTCCGAGAAATTTGACCTTTTTAAAAAAAAAATTTTGAATTGTTCTGAAAACAGTAGAGCTTTTTTTAACAGTAATAGGAAATAAGTTAAGTTACAACACAAAATTTATTTCGTCCAAAAATCTTGAAAAACAAAAAAGTTATGATCATTTAAACTTTAAAAATTAACTAAAAATATCATAAATTTACTAAATTCTGAAAAAGCCCATTTTGGACCACCCTGTTCGCAGTGAAATAGTTGAAATAGAGTTCTAATTTTTTGGCTCCCGAGGTTTACTACTGTCTACTTTCATATGAGTCTAATAACTTTAAAATCGGAGAACAAAAACCAAAAGGAGTTTTGGCCGCTGTCTCAAAATATTGACCACAGTGTGGCGCACAACCGAGAGTGGGATTGGAGATATCAGCACTTTTATTGAAACAAGTTTAAAAAACGAACTAAAAAATTCTGCAGCATTTAGTTTAGCTCTTGATGAATACACAGATGTTAGCGACGTTCCTCAATTGGCGATCTTCATTAGGTCTGTATCAGTTGAATTTAATATCATTGAAGAAATGTTAGACCTTGTAGCTCTTTCTGAAACAACGCGAGGCATTGATGTAAAAAATGCGCTTTTCGAAGTAATTAACAAATTTGAATTGCCACGAGATAGAAAACCTCGAATGTAAAAAATTTAAATTTTTTCCTCTTTTAAAATTGAACGTAAATAATATACAAGACGATAAGCTGGAAGAATACATAAATAATTTAAAACAATTTCATGAAAATTTTAAATGTAGATTTGAGGATCTCAAACAACTTCAAGCAACATTCTCAGTTTTTGTTAACCCGTTTTTGTGTGATGTCTTAAATGATGAATTTTTATTATCTTGGAAAACCAGATGTTGAAAATTGGAGTTGTTAGAAATGAAGGATGATATTGTATTGAAAATGAATCAAAAATCAACTTCTGTAGTTGGATTTTGGAAACTTGTTAACGAAACCCAATATCCATAATTGAAAAAAGGTGCTGCTTGTTTATTTTCAATGTTTGGCACAACGAATCTCTATACTCCACCATGAAAAATGTTAAAAACAAAAATCGTTCACGTTTAACAAATCAACATCTTACGGAACTCATTCGGACAACTTTGACAAACTACACATCTGATTTTAAAGAAATAATCAAAAATTCTTCCTAATTTCTTTTTTAATTTTTGTTACCTATATTTTTATTTTATTTTTATATAATTCCTTTTCTTTATTTTATTTAAAATGAAATTCTTTGATCGCAAAAAATTTTAAAATATAACATTATTTTTATAAATACTAATAATATTTCAGTATAAAATTTATTTGTAATGTGTATGAAATGAATTAATAAATTTTATGTTTGTTTAAAAATTGTTTTTTTTTTTTGCTTTTTTGTTTGAAAATGAATATTTGTACAGAAATAAACTAGTGCGGCTCACCGTTAGTAGGTGAAATTCCAAATCTGGCCCAACAAGCCATTTACATGCCCACCCCTGTTATATATTATTTATTATTAACACGTAAAATTAAAAATATCAGGTTATTACATGGATACATAGATCAGCATAGGTTATGTGACTTTATGTGAAAGTAATAGGACTTGACACTTTTTTCCAATTTGGATTTTTTATGAATTTAAAAAAAAAATTTTTTAATTTTTTAGGCAAAAAATATTTTTTTTCTTCATACATTTATTTATAATAAAATAAAATATTAAAATATTTTCAATTTGAAATTTATTGTTAAAATAGAATTAGTATTTGCAGTCGCCAATAAATATGATTGTTGGTTTTATTATTAAATTAATTTTGTAATTTGTAAAAAGACATTGATTGGTAAACGTAATTAATTTTGTTGCTGTAGATACAAAAATTTTAAATGAGTTGTGTTTATACGATATTAATTTTTCTGTGAGTATCACG